>RJWM01010286.1:0-64246 GCA_004363535.1 Dasyprocta punctata
TCTCTCTCTCTCTCTCTCTCTCTCTCTCTCTCTCGCCAGCGGCTTGCAGCTTGCAGCCGCCATGAACAGCAGGCCCGCCATGCCACGCTATCTTGGAGCCAACTTATGGACTGAAACTCCCGAGAAACTGTAAGAATAAACCTTTCCTTCCCTAACTTTGGGTGTCAGGTATTTTGTCTCAGCAACAAGTAAAAAGTAACCAAGACAAGTGTATTAAAAACATTGTAGTATACATCTGAAAATGGGTGAATTAGAATGCATATGAAACAGCTTAACAAAGCTGCAAAAAAAAAAATATTTTATTATGCATAAACAATAAAAAAGTATTCTTAATCAAGATTCTGACCTGGCACATTATGCCATATACAGAACAAATCAAACTCTCAAAGATTCTTTAAGATTTAATAAAAATAATAAACACAAAACATCGGATTAGCTGGGTGTGGTGGTGCACGCCTGTAAACCTAGCATTCAGAGCCAGGCGTGGTGGCGCACGCCTTTAATCCCAGCACTCGGGAGGCTGAGGTAGGCGGAGCGTTGTGAGTTCGAGGCTGGCTTGGGCTACAACGTGAGTGCAAGGCCGGCCTGAGCTACGTAGTGCGACCCTGCCTCCAAAAACCAGGGCCAGGAGTTTGGCTCAGCAGTGTAAGTGCCTGTCTGGCAGGTGCGAGGCTGTGAGTTCGATCCCTGGTGCCGCAAAAACAAACAAACAAAAAAAACAAAAACAAAAAAAACAACCTAGCATTTGGGAGGCTGAGGCAGGAGGATAGAGAGTTTGAGGTCAGCCTGGGCTACGTAAGAAAGTTCAAGGCCAGCCTGAACTACACAGTGGGATCCTGCCCCCCAACAAAAAACAAAACAAACCCACATCATATTAGCACATATGACAAGACCCTGCCTCAAAAAACTTAAATAAATAGCGGTTATAATATAATTAAGCTTTGATTATAAAGATTTTATCCAAGCCTTTTGAGAAGATGTAAAATTAATTTACCTAAAACAAAATGTTTTTCATCAGGTTTTAAACAATACCGAATTTCCACTCTGATTAGCTCTCAAAATCTAAGTAAGTAATTTATAGTCACATCTTCTTTTTTTTTTTGGTACCGGGGATTGAACTCACCACCTCATGCTTGCCAGGCAGGCATTTATGCCTGCTGAGCTAAATCCCCGGCCCAGTCACATCTTCTAATATGTCAAAGTTCAATGAAACTTTTTACTAAGAATGTGTTAAGGAGATACTACGTACTTGCTAATGTAATGTAAGTTATATACCACTACATATTCCTTGTGACAGTTTATCCTAAATTTTGTCTAAGCTTTCTGAACAATGGTTCTCTGACTTTTAAGACTCATTTGCACTCAAAATTACTGGGGATCAGTAGGCTTTTGTTTACATGTGTTATGTCTGTTCAGATTTACTATGTTACAAGTAAAACCAAGGATGTCTAAAGGTATTTACTAATTCATTAAAGATTATAATAAACCCACTATGTTAATAATATATAACACTTAAAAATTTTAAATTCAAAATTTTTGCTGCCATACAGATGCTAGAAAACTACACTGTACACATTTTGCAAGAATGCAAATAAAGCACAGTTATTTTTACATTGTTGACACACTAAGATAATTTTTCTTTTCCCCCTCCAGTACCAGGGATCAAACTCAAAACCTCGCTACTGCTAGGCAGGTGCTTTTAAGCCACTGAGCCAAACTCCCGGCCCTATTTTTTTCGAGGTAGGGCTGCACTATGTGGTTCAGGCCAGCCTTGCTCACGTTGTACCCCAAGCCGGAATTGAACTCAAAATGCTCCTCCTACCTCAGCCTCCCGAGTGCTGGGGTTAAAGGCGTGCACCACCACGCCTGGCTTCTGTAAGACAAATTTTTTAAAATAGAAATATAGAAGACAGAATATTAAGTAAAATGACACTATAGGAAGCAAACAGGTGAATTCTAAATGTGTGATACTTTCCAAAATAATTTCTTCAATGATTCAATGGCATGCAGATAAAGTGGAAGCAACAAACTAAGAAATACAATGAAGTAAGTATCTTTGATGGACCTGGACAGAGCCTATTTAGAAGATGGACTATAAGCAGACATCTCTAAAACAATGAGGTACATAATTTGAATACGTTCAGGGTACAAAGTGATTTAGAAGTCTCTGTTAATTTTTTACGGCATAGATCTGCACTGCGGGTAAGGGAGAACATAATGAAACACATAATAAAATAGTGAATCCTAAAAACTACATTTTAGGTTGCAATTGGACAGCTCTAGAAAATAATCTCTGTCACTACACATGAACTACCAGAGTAATTTAAACTACAGCAAGGTATTAATTTATACTTTTAATATTGTGGATATTCATATGATTTAGTAAGTGAACATACTGCTGGGCATGGCGGTACATGCCTGTAATTCTAGCACTGGGGAGGCTGAAGCAGGTGACATGAGTTTAAGGCCAGCCTGGGCTACATAGTGAGTTCAAGGCCAGTCTGAACTACATGGGGGTACACCCCCCACCAAAAAGAAATGAACAAAATCCTAGCCTCCCCCAAATCCCACATCTTATTTAAAAAAGCTGTAAGTGAATGCAAGTCAAGCCCAGGATAAACTGGTAGTTATTTATCTTTCATTATTTCATGAACCTTACATATACTTCAATACCTCTCCTCCTACTACCTCATCCAGTATACATTCTGTATTGTCCCCTATGCATGGCAGAATATTATCCAGCCTGACGTTCCTTGTTAGAAGTGACCATAAGGAAAGACTTACACTGGTCACTCGACGGTAGATCTGCGCAGCATTTTGGCACTCCGAGTATGGATATTCAGAAGTAGCCATCTCAAGCATGCACATTCCAAAAGCATAAACATCAACGGATTCATCATATTTCTCTTCATACATCTCAGGGGCCATGAACTCTGGGGTACCTTAAATTAAAAGAATGATTCAGACTCAATGCGAGCAGAAGCTGTAGATGTTACTCACTAGGGGAAAGAAGCAAAGGAGTTGGCCTGCAAGACAGAGAAAGGGAGGGAAGAATTGGAGGGGAAAAAAAAGTCGAGGTGGGGGAGAAAAAAATATCTTCTTAGTCAGTTTGTTCTACCAAATACTTCACAAAAAATCTTCCATTGCAAAGCCTTTATTGAGAAACTGGACAGGGTCAAGTATCTGATTATATACCGTTTAAAATAGATTCCTGTCCCATAGCATGTCAAACAGCCTTGACTAAGAGATAAACTAACATGATTAATACCAAAAATAAATGGAAGGAAATAGTAAGAAACTAGCAGGGAACAAAGCAAATATAATGGCAACTGCCTATAAAATGATAGGTTTTAAACATTAAATACCTGTCTGCCCCCTACTGTAGGGTAGCTGCAAAGTCAACATTTACAGCTAGTCTCTTGCATTAACAACACTCCATTTGATCAGTTTCACTTTTGAAGGAGGCCTTGCAGTGAAAAATCTTGTATTTTTATACTTTCAAAGATAATAAAGTGTAATTAAATTGTCTATAAAGGCCACTTAGCAGAGCCTTTTTTAAAATACTTACCTTTCCACCTGCAATACATAAAAAAAACCTACTGCAGGTACAGAAAATAATTAGTGAGGGACATCCTATAGGCAAAAAAACGAATACACACAGAAATAGAACTCAAATAGAAACTGATTACGAGCATAGAATCTGTGATTCCACAAGACTAGGTTATGTAATGTTTCAAAATAACTCTTTATACTTCAAATTATAGGGCATTCCCAACAACAAGCTTGTATTCTACGACGTAATAAACAAAGAAAATAACTCTCTTGGGCTAGATAAGAGATTTTAAAATGTCAAAGACAAGGAAAGAAATGCTTCCTGTGAAGAAAGCAAAATGAACTCAGCTTCAAATAACTTTCCCATTCTTCTTGTTAAAAATTTATAAAACAATGTACATAAAATCAGCATTTCAAAATTCTAGTTATACAATAATCCAAGGAGAGTGTTATTCTGTAACAATGTGTAAAATATTCTAAGCTGTTCATATTAATACTTAGGATTCTTCCCCATTTAATCTCTTCAGAGTGAAAGCTTAACAAAATAAACATTATTTTTGCTAGTTGTGACTTTTAACATATCGTTTAAGTCTGAAAGGACATTATCATTCTTTATATCACTGATTCTCATAAGAAGGTGATTTTGCCCTCCGTAGAGCATTTCTGATTGTAATATCAGGGGTAGGTGGCCAGATGATATGCTACTGGCATTCAGTGGGTTGAGGCCAGAGATAATACACTAAATAATTCTATAACGCATAAGACAGTTCTTTACAAGAATTGCTCATTCATAAATGTTCATAGTTCTAAGGTTGAGAAACCTGTTTTAGATAGATCATAACTTCTGAAGAGGAAAGAAAAAAGTAAAACCAACTTTTCAAAATGAACTGTCATATTTTCAAATAGAATTTTTCTTTTTTTTTTTTTTGATACCAGGGATTGAACTCACAATGTTGCGCCTGCCAGGCAGGCTGTTAGGCCACTGAGCTAAATCCCTAGCCCTATTTTTTGAGACAGGGTCTCACTATGCAGTTCAGGCTGGCCTTGAACTCACTTTGTAGCCCAGGCCAGGCTCGAACTCACAACGATCCTCCTGCCTCAGCCTCCTGAGTGCTGGGATTAAAGGTGTGTGCCACCATGACTGGCTCTCAAATAGAATTTTAACAAGCAAGTATTTCAGAAACTGAACTACATACATATAAATTCCATTTAATTCATGAAGAAAGGGACCCACTGTATATACCATATAAACAGTACATAATATTAAATATCAGACTGACTCAATAAGATTACATGAAGTTTTGTCAAAAAATGTTCACCTTACTATAACTTTAAAAAACATTAAGTCTCCAAGATGATTCCAAAAACATAAGTATACAGAACGCCACACTTCACAAGTAGAACTCATAACCTTTTAGATTCAAGTTATAAATCCTAAAGGTGTATTCATGTCAGTAAGCTTGGACAGAGTCAAGTTTCTAAATAAAAGTAACATCAAAAGGCCACCTAGGCTCCATGGTACATTTGAAACATACCTATCACACTCTTGGCAAAAGAAGCCCGCTTCAGGGTTGCCAGACCAAGGTCTCCAATCTTGACTGAGCCTGTAGGGCCAGTAATAAAGATGTTGTCACATTTAAGATCCCGGTGAATAATAGGCGGAGTTCGAGTGTGAAGAAACTGAAGTCCTTTAAGGATCTGCCGGCACCAGCTTCTTAGAACTTTGATCTTCATCACTTTAAACCTTTTCAGGTACCTAGAAAAAGCAAAGTACACCAAACAGGTTATCAGTGATATGTGTTTGTTGCTTTGAAGAATTCCATTAAATTCTAGCATACCAAAGATGGGAATATCAAATTTAGAATATTAAGATTCAGTAACTTTAAAAGTTAGGAATACTTTCAGTGAAGTTAAAAAGGGGCTACAACAGCTCAAAATAGAAAATTCTATTAAAAAACAAAGAAAAATAAATCTTCCAAGTACTTCCATTTAATTGGCTACAGAATTACTGTACTTTTTTTCTTAAAAGAACAGACCAGGTTGACTGTATTAGCATTAATAGTATCTAATTCACAGATGAAATTTTATGCTAGCAGCAGATAAGAAAATTCTAAAAAGAAAGCACAAACATGAATTCCTTCAATTGGTTCAATATTAAAATGACTAGGAGGTAGGCAGAATTCTGTATATGGTAAATGATGGAGTAGCTCCTATTAGTGGCAGATGATTTATAAATTCTACTCAGAAATACACAAAATCATGCATTTGACAGTATTGGGGAGCAATCAAAATCAGTCATAAACTAGAGGTGAGGTCACAGAAAGATGAAGAGAAAGCAGTGTTGGAGCTTCCTGCTTTCTATACCTTTTCAACTAAAAGAGGGCACCAGTCTGACAAGACAGACCAGCTGAAACCCAGACACAAGGACAGAGCTTGGAATGATCACAATATTGAGGAGAGTGCTATCCAACAGAAATTTTTGCAATGATAGCTTGTCTAATAAAATACTCACTAGCCACAAGTGATTATATTTAAATGTATATTAATTTTAAAATTGTATTTCTAAGGTGCAAGGGCCACATGTCAAATGCTCAAAAGCCACATGTGGCAAATGATATCGTTTGGGACAGTATGCATTGTACAACATT
The DNA here is from genome assembly GCA_004363535.1 of Dasyprocta punctata. Classification (NCBI taxonomy): domain Eukaryota; kingdom Metazoa; phylum Chordata; class Mammalia; order Rodentia; family Dasyproctidae; genus Dasyprocta; species Dasyprocta punctata. The sequence goes on from RJWM01010286.1 coordinate 6,201, forward strand.
CCAATTGTTACAGAAAATTCAACTGGACAGCAGGAATCTTGAAAGGAAATTCCAGAAAATAGGCACAGAAAGAAAGTCCTAAATTCTGCATGTTCTTTGTCCAAATCTCTAGCTGACCTTTGAAATATGCATATGTGAGAGGGATTCCACACAGCTCAGCTAAAACCAACAAAATAGCAGAGATTTCTAACGCTCTCCATAGTAAGGAATATACAGTTTATAGAGAGTGTAGTCTAATGGACAAATACTTCATCTGGAAATATGCAGTGAGGAAAAATGAACATCATTAAAAATGTTAGATATAAATAATGATGTTTTCTTCTTAGTACTTTAAAATACACACGGATAATTAAAGGAAAATTTAATACTTGAGACGTTCTCCAGAGTATATAAATGTATCATAAACGAAAATTATAGCATAAGGACTAAGCTTTACAGGTAGTAAGACTACTCGTATAAGGATCTTATATTTTACATGAAATTATATATTATCAACCCTAGTTGTAAAGATCTAAGGATATAAATGCAATCTCTAGAGTAATCATTTAAATAAACATGAAGAGAACTAGATCTAACTAAAAAGTTAACAGTGGAGTTAAAATGAAACTCACTTCATTTGGGTGAAATAAAAAAAAATAATAGCAAAGTAGGTTTTTAAATAAGTTAAACCCAAAATAAACTGGGCCAAAATTTAAATGAATCCAAAATAACATGCATCCAATAATAGAGAACCTGTATGTTTAAAGTTAATATTAATAGACCTAAAGGGAGAGACAGACTCTTAATAAAGCAATACCACAGACCTTCAACACCCTACTTTCAGCAAAAGACAAACCAGACAGTAAACCAACAAAAATACAGCAGAGTTGACATGCTCCTGCTGGCTAGAACCAGTAGTGGTACATGCATGACTGTCTCATCAGATACTTGTACCACTGGTGATACAAATAGATCCAATTACTTATACTGATCTTTTATTAATAAAATTAATAAAAAGTTTATTAAATGGACCAAACCTAGTTAGCTCCTTGAATCTGAATAAGTACTGCCCAAATATATATATTATTCATATCAATTTAAAAATTAAAAGAAATTTATTTATATTCATGAATAGTTTATCAATAATTAATTCTCTAAATTTTACCATGGAAATCTTACAAGTGCTGCACTGCTGGTGTAGATAATATACATTTACAACTGCTCACCATGAATTAGCTAATTATAACTTTTTTATGCTATTTTAATGTTACCCTTAAGGAACTGCAATATGATGACATCTGGCCTGCTAAATCAACGTCTTTTTTTGCACTATTGTAATCACAGACCCCACTGAAAATGGCACAAGCCACCTGATGGGACAGTCACGCAAGGAACAATCAAATTCAAATCAGTCACCTGCAGTGAGACAAACAAACTATGGCCCCATCGTGAATGTGTTTAAACTGTACCTTTGACCAAATGGATCTAACAGACATCTACAGAATATTTCATTCAATAGCTGTAGAATACAAATTCTAAATAGCACATGAACATTCTCCAGGATAGCGCACATGGTAGGTCACAGGGGAAAAAAATTAAAATCGTGAACAAATTTTTAAAAAATTAAAATGAGAGTATCTTTTCTGACTATAATGCAATAAAACTAGAAAAAACCAGAAAAACTTCAAAAACTGTGCATATATACACTGAAATTAAACAACTTACTCTGAACTAATGCATCAATGATATTAAAGAGAAATTTTAAAAATTTCTCAAAAGAAATGAAAATAGAAACATAGCAACATATCAAAACCTGTAGGATAGTGCAAAAGCAGTGTTGAATGACATTTATAGCAATCAACGCCTACAACAAAAATGCAGGATGACCTCAAATTCAAAACCTAACAGTGCATCACAAAAAAACTAGAAAAACCAAGAACAGATCAAACCCAAAATGAATAGAAAAATAAATAAATGAAACAGACTTTTAAAAACATGAAATAGTGAAACAAAGAGTTGGTTTTTCAAAAAGATAAGCAAAATTGACAAATCCTTAGCAAGACTAATAAAAAAAAAAGAAAATATTCAAAATCAGAGCAAAAAAGGAAACATTACAACTGACACCAACAAAATACAAAAGATTACTTGAGGCTATTATGAATAACTACAAATCAACAAACTTAATAACCTAGGAGAAAGGGTAAGATCCCTAGACATATACATCTTACTAAAACAAGTATAATGAAACAGAAAACTTGAATGAGCTGGGCATGGTGGCACACGCCTGCAATCCTAGCACTTGGGAGGCTGAGGCAGGAGGACGGACATGAGTTTGAGGTCAGCCTGGGCCACAAAGTGAGTTTAAGGCCGGCCTGAAGTCCATAACAAAACTTTGTCTCAAAACAAACACAAAAACAAAGACAGGAAGAAGAAAACCTAAATGGACCCAAAACAAGTAATGAGATTATATCAGTAATTTTAAAAACTCACATCAAAGAAAACACTGAGTGAGCCAGAGATTTAGCTTAGCAGCATAAGTGCCTGTCTGGCATGTGCAAGGTCATGAGTTCAATCCCTGGTACCCCCCACCCCACAGAAAGAAAAGCCTGAGAATGGTAACTGTGGGCTGCGAGGAGAAACAATTAGTGCCCTTCCCGTGAGTCAGCAGCAACTATGGGCTGCGAGGAGAAACAGGAAGCCAATTTGCCCTTCCCATGAGCCAGAAGCAGTCGTGGGCCAGGAGGAGAAGCAAGAAGTGCCCTCTCCGTGAGCCAGTGGCAGCCATAGGCTGGGAGGAGAAACAGGAAGCTAATCTGCTCTTTCCATAAGCCAGCCAGTGCAGGCTGGGAGACAAGAAGAGCCAAGCACCAACCCCTCTGCCTTGTAAACAACCAGCTGATTCAGAGGAACACAGACGGAGCTGACAGCAACTGAGGTACAAAAACAACTTAATGCTTGTATTGTTTGACTTTGCAGGCCTAAAGTCAGTAGTCTGAGTATTTACTTAGAGGATAACAATATGCAATATAGAAACTATGGAGGATTTCCTTCTGGTTTGTTTTTGAAATCCAGTATTATTCTGTTTTGTTTTGGCCCATTTAATTGTTTTGTTTTATTCAATGTTTTGTTATGTTTGGTTTTATTCTGTTCTGTTTGATTTTATTATGTCTGATGACATGGGAAGCAATGTTGAAGACAGGGGCATTATGGTAGCAACTGTTGATTTCCTACTATCCTGTTTTGAAGTCCTGTATCACTTTCACTATTTTGTTTTGATTGGCTTTATTCTGTTTTGTTTGGGTTTTATTCTCTTTAAAATAAAAAAACAAAAAACAAAAAACAAAAAAACAAACAAAAAAAAAAGAAAAGTCCCAAGACCTTACGGCTGGGTTCTACCAAACATTTAAAGAACTAAAACCAATTCTTCTCAAATTGTTCCAAAAACTAAAGAGGAAAAATTTTCAAACTCATTCTACAGCACCAGTATCACCCTGACACCAAAACCAAAGATATGGCAACCCCTTCCCCACCCCCAAAAAAAGAGAGAGAAAGTTATGGTCAGTATCTCTGATGAACATAGAAGCAAAACTCCTATACAAGCCAAATCCAATGGTACATTAAAAACACTATTCACAAGCTGTGCATGGTGGCGCACACCTTTAATCCCAGCACTTCGGAGGCTGAGGCAGGAGGATCATTGTAAGTTCAAAACCAGCCTGGGCTACAAAGTGAGATCAAGGCCAGCCTGAACTACACAGTAAGACCAAAAAGACTAAAAAATAAAAATAAATAAAAATAAATAATTAAAAAAAGCACTATTCACCATGACTAAATGGAATTAACTTGATGACAGAAGAATGGTTTGACATACATAAATATGATACACTTCACCAACAAAATTAAGGTCAAAACCCTCATGATCATCTCAAAAATGCAGAAAAAGGATTTGATTAAATTCAACTTCCATTCACAATAAAAACTAAACAAATCAGGTATCAAAGAAATAGATATCTCACTATGGTAAATAAAGATCATATATGAAAAGCTCACAGCTAACATAATACTGTGAGGAAAAACTGAAAGCTTTTTTTCTAAGATCTGGAACAAGACAAGGATATGGAATTTTGCAAAGATTCCACCAATAAACTATTAGAAACAATAAATTCAGCAAAACTGCAGGATTCAAAATCAACATATAAAAAATCAGTGGCATTTCTATAAAAAAGTAATCAGGAATGCAACTCTATTTACAATAGCTACAAACAAAACAAAATTTAGGAATAAATTCAACCAAAGAAGTAAAGATTGCTATGCTGTACAATGAAAACCTAAAGCATTGATGGACAAAACTACAGAGAATATAACACTGAAGAAAAGACATCACTTGCTCAAATACTGAAGAATCAATATTGCTAAGAGGTCAATAGTACAAAAACCCTAAATACTCAGTGAAGTCCCTATCAAATTACCAATGATATTCTTCAAAGAAGTAGAAAAAAAATCCTAAAATGTGTGTGGAACCACAAAAATATCTGAATAGCCAAAGGAATCCTATGAAAAAAAAGAACGAAGCAGGGGGCATTATACTACTTGCCTTTAAAACATTATATAAAAGCTACAGTAATCAAAACAGAATGATATTGGTATGAAAAAGGAGGTACTCAGTCCAATTGCTGGAACAGAACCTGGAGATGAGAAGAAATCCATACATCTACAGGCAAATGATCTTTGACAAAGGGTTTAGGAACACAAATTGAAGGTCAGTCTCTTCAATAAACGGTGATGGGAAAACTGTATATATACACGCAGAATAATGAAACTACAGACAAAAGATCCAAGTGCTGGAGAGGATGCAAACAAAGGGAATCCTTATAAACTGTCAACTGGAATGCAAATTAGTAATCCATTATGGAAAATAGTATAGAGGTTGCTATAAATATTAAATATAGAACTAGCAATCCGACTACTTGGATTTCATACAGAAGAAATGAAATCATTATACTGAAGAGACAACTCAACCCCATGTTTACTGCAATACTATTCACAGCAGAATAGAAACAGAAACAATCTGAGTATCAAATGATGAGAAGATAAAATGTTACACACACACACACACACACACACACACACACAATATTATTCAGGAGAAAAAGAGAGTATTATACAGGAGAAACATTCTGTTATTACACCATGATGGGACTAGTGGTCACATGTTAAATGAAATAAGCCAGGCATGAAAAGACAAATATTACATGATCTCACTCACGCATAATACAAAAACATTTATCTCATAGAAATTCAGAGTAACAGAGTGGTTACTACAGGTTACAGAAAGCTGGAAGGGAGGGATTAGCAAATGGTCTATGGTCATTGCAATGAGGTTTGATAGGAGAAACAAGTTCTAGTACTCTAGAACACAGTAGGATGACTATATAATGAAAATGTATTGTATATGTGAAACAGCTAGAAGAAAGAATTTTGAGTGCTTTCATCATAAAGAAATGATAAATGTTTGATATGCTAACCCTGATGTGAATATTATACAATGTATACACATGTACTGAATCATCACTGGTGCCTTTTAAATATGTACAATTTATATATGTCAATGCAATTATTTTATCTTTAAAAAATACATCAGGGTGGTGCATGCCTGTAATTCCAGCGCTAGGGAAGCTGAGACAGGAAGATCGCTGTGAGTTTGAGGCCAGTGTGGGCTACAAAGTGAGTTCAAGACCAGCCTAAACTGCACAGCAAAAGACAAAAACAAATAAACAAACAAACAAAAAACCATCAAAAGTTACCTCTGGAGAGTAGAGGCTGGTCCTGTGAAGGGCATAAGCATTTTCTGATATTATGAAAATGTACTGTGTCTCAAACAGTTTTGGTTACACAAGTGAATGCCTTTGTCACAGGCAGGTATATACAGGTGGATTACAAGTTTGAAGCCAGCATGGGCGACTTATCAGGACTCTGCCTCAAGGCAAAAAAATTTTAAAAAATTAAAAAAAAATAAAAATTTTTTTAAAAAAATTTTTTAAAAATTGGAGATATAACTCATTGATAAAGAGACATGGGGGTGGGGGTTCGATTCTTAGTACTGCAAACAAAAAAGTAAAAACCTCAGTGGATCATACAATTGTGATTTATACTCTTTATGTAAGTTTCACTGGGGCCGGGGATTTCGCTCAGTGGCACGGGGATTTCGCTCAGTGGCACAAGTGCCTGCCTGGCAAGTGTGAGGTGTTGAGTTTGATCCCTGGTACCAAAAAAAGAAAAGAAAAAACAAAAAACAGAATGTAAGTTTCACTGTGAGGGTGAAAAGTTAAATACTGGAAGTTTGGTTTATGAAATGCACACTGAAGAGTTTATGGGTGAAATATACTGATTATCTATTACTGATTTTGGAGTAAACACAACAAATTGTTGATGGATCAATGGGTGGATATAATGTGAAAAGGTAAATGTTGCAAAAAAGTTAATAATGACAGAAACTAATAAAGGGTGAATACGTGGCTGTTCATAATTCTTTCAATGTCTCTGCATAACCGAAAAATCTTTTAATGTTGGGAAACTTAGGTCATTATGTCTCCCCATAAATTTCCTATTTTTAACCAAAAGGTTAGCTCAGAGAGTTAACTTCATAGTCTCTATTTTATTTCCCCAGAGCAATTCTCCATTTATAGAAAATCTGTATATCCTTTATATCCTAGTTTAAATCTTACCATTTTGGTAAAGACCCTCAAGATTACCTCGTCCAAAAGGTGTGTGTGTGGGGGGGAACCATATCCTCTTCACAACTGCTATTAAAAAGAAAATTACACATACACTTTGAATTTACAGGGACCCAGTCTACAGGACACATGTACAAGCAAGATTATAGGACTGTTTGCAAAGACAGAATACATACAAGAAGGGATCATATTCCTAGTATAATGACAAATGGAATTTTTCCAAATTCAGAGAAGCTAAATATGGTGAGACTAAGAAGAAGTTATGCAAACAATAAGAATTTTAGTTAAAACTATCACAATCATCTAGAGAGAGAAAAGTGGCAACCAGGCCAAGGCATGTACTATCAGTACATATGAAATTAAAAAAGAAAATTTCAGAAAGAGTCCTTCATTATGACTCATTTTTACATACTCACTTTAAGAAAAGTCCCATACTCATAACCAGATTTCTAGCTACCAGCTTTTTGGTACTGAAACATTTACATCAATTCATAGTTAAACGAAGATAATTACAGTACTATTTCAAAAACTGGAAAACTAAAAGTTGAGAATAATGGCTGTGAAGTATTAAAGGTCAAAAATAAAAGAAAATATCAACAAAGAGAAATTTTAAAAGGAAACAAACAAATTTGGGAGTTGAAAAACACAATTAACTACAGATTCAATAATATCTGAGCATATAGAAGCAGCAGCACACTTAGCTAGGTATGGTAGCAAATGCTTGCAATCCCAGCACTTGGAAGTTCAAGGCAGTAATAGTGAGAACTTATCTTAAAAAAGAAAGAAAGTAGGCAAAACTTTAAGATTGCTCAATTGAACATATTCAGTTTGAGAAGCAGAAAGAAAAAAGAATGAGAAAAATAAACAAGAGCCTAAAACTAAAACACCTGCGGGATCCCATCCATCAAGCTGAAAAACATATATACAGACAGAGTCCCCGAAGAGGAGGAGCTAAAGGAAAAGGAATAGTTGAGAATGGCCACAAATTTCTCAAATTTGATAAATAACATGAATCTAACAGTGAAAAAGCTCAACAAACCCCAAGAAAGATAAATGCATAAACATCTATGAGACATGTAACGGTTGACAGACAAGGATTATAAGAAAACTTTAAAAGCAGCAAGAAAGAAGTTATTCATCATAAAGTAACCCCAAGGAGGATGTAAGGGAATTCTCAGTAGAAACTGTGGAAGCTGGGCAACAGTAGGACAACACAAATAAAAGTGTTGAAGAAAAACACAAATCCTGCCAATGAAGAAGAATTCTATAACCGGCAAAAATTGTACTTTGTAAATGAAGGAGAGATTGAGGCATTTGTGTATAAAGAAAAGCAGGATTTATAGTAGTACAGCAGCTCTACAAGAACTGCTAGAGAAAATCCTTCAGAATAGACTAAGACCTAGATAATAACTTGAAGTCATAAAAATAAAATCTCTGGTAAAGATAACTACTTAGCTAAATATTAAAATCAATATTAATGTATTTTTTATTTATAATTTTTATTTTCTACATGATTTAAGATGGCAAATGCATAAAACAATAATTGTAGGTACGTTAATGGGCACATAGGTACAGATATAATGTGTCACAAAACATAAAAGGAGGATAAAACTATATAGATGCAGACTCTGCACGCTAGTGAAACTAAAGTCAGCTGTCAGTTACAGTTGGTTTTTTAATTACACTGTTAGAAATTTTATGTTAATTGTGATCCTCAAAGTACTACAAAAATGTCTAAAAATTGCACACAAAAGGAAACGAAAAGGAATCAAAATGATACACTAGCCCCCAAAGGGTCAGTTTATCACAAAAATACTATTAACTGCAAATACATACAAACAATAGAGTTTATAACACATGAAACAAATACTGACAACTGAAAAATGTCATAACAGGTTCTGCAGTAATACCTGGAGACTTCAATATTCCATTTTCCATTATAGATAGAACATCTGGACAGAATATGAGTAATGAAATAGAAGACTTGGATACTATAAACCACCTAAAGGTAATAGACATAAAATAAACTGCCCAACAATAGCTAAACATACTTCTCAAGTTGCATGAAACATCACTTCAAAAAAAATCTCCTGTCAAAGAAAAGTACAACAGATGGCTTCTTTGGTGAGTTACACTAAATACTTGAAGAGGAATTAATACAAATCCTTATCAAACTATACCAAAAAGTAGAAGATGTGGAAATACTTCCTAAGTCATTCTAAGAGGCCAGTATTGCCCTGACACCAGAGATACCACAAGAAAACTACAGCAATATCCCTTATAAATATAGATGCAAAAATTCTCAAAATATTAGCAGACCAAATCCAACTGCGTAGTGTAAAAAGTATACACCATAACCAAATGGGATTTATTCATGAAATGCTGGGGTTGACTCAACACAAGAACATCAATTAGCATAATATTCCACACTAATAGAAGAAAGAGGAAATATCACATGACCACCTCAATTGATAAAAAGCATTTGAAAAAACTTTTAACGCCTTTCTATGGCAAAAATATTCAAAGAACTAGGACTAAGAAAATTTTCTCCAAACAACAAAGAATAATGGGAAAACTCATACCTAACATGGTATTCATTTTTCAAAGACTGAAAGCTCTCAGGCTTATGGCCATCTTAAAACCAGAAATAAGAGGATAACAATTGTTACTTAACACTGTACTGAAAGTTCTATCCAGAACAGTTAGGAAAGAAAAAGAAAGGTCTCCAAGCAGGAAAAGAAAAAATAAAGTATTTCTATTCATAGATAGCATAATTCTACATATAAATACCAGACAGAATGCAACATATGCATAAGCCTAAACTAATAAAAAGAATGTGGCAATGCTATATGAGATCAATATAAGTCAATTGTATTCATACACATATCAGTTATTAACAATCTGAAAAAAATTATGAAAACTCCATATGCAATAACATTCCACAAAATAAGACAGCTACATACTTTTCCTTAATTCATTTAGATAATGCTAGGAAGTAAAATCCAGTGGGAATAAAGCAGGTATGTAAATAACAAGAAGCTTGGATGAGCAGGAAAAAGGCAATGTTATAAACAGAATTGGAGAAGTTTATTAGACAAATTAAGAGTTTATGGGATAGAAATGATGATCTGTGAGGTTTCCCACATGTTAATCTGGAGGTTTCAAAGCTTCAAGCAAGTGATTAAATGCAAGACTAAAAGATCTGAGATTAATCAACCCAGTAGTATTAGCTTTAAAAAATGCAACAAATTTATACCACGTAATCCACAGTAGGTTCCCCTCTGAATATAAACAGATACTCCATGAGACATGAGGTTCCAAAGGCAGACTCCAACTTTTACCAAAAGCTCTTTAAAACTGGCAACAGAATTTCTACATGTTAACCTGTTTACCTTGAAAGGGATGACAGGTCTGGCTATTTAGGCTTTAATTTATGATGCTATGGGAAATAGGAATATAAATAATGCTTAGTGAAACCTGTCACAGCACAAATTGTAGTTGATACAACAGTTGCAGAGATGTAGCAAAAACCTAAGCAATGTGATAAAATAATTGGGACATTCCCCAACAAACTTTAATAATTTTACCACTAGAGGGCAACCTTGACACTTGATTTCTGTTAGCCATTCAATTTTAGAAATGGCAGTATGACTTAACATAACTAGGTTTACTCTGCAATAATGTCTCAATTCAATGTTACCTATAATTAATTATCAAATCACTTTATACATCACAAGATTTTGTGGTCAAGTTAACATGTTAGTATAATAACAGTTGGAAGAATTATTCCCTCCATAGGTTGGGCAATAAAAGCAGATGTGGTAGGGCTGAAATATGAAAAATTTTCTTGTACTTCTTGTATAATGTCGACACACTTACGTTTTCAGTGTTCCAGATGTCATAAGTTCAGTCACCAAAACAATGCATTTCTTTCCTTTCACCGTGGATTCCCAGGAATCATAAAATCGAACAATATTGGGATGTTGAAGACCCTTTAACATTTCAGCCTCTTCTTTAAATCTCTGCCTTTCAGACTTTGTTAACTTTCGGTCCTAAAATCAAAAACCAAAATAAAAAGTGGATTAAAATGATTAAAAAAAGTCATACAATTGAATTAAAATGTTAAATTATAAGCAATACCATTAAAATAGGAACACCAAATTTACTTACAAAACTCCTTAGACTATCTTTAAGAACTTAAGAACAGACTAAAGTATGCTTAAGAAAATTTTGGATTATAAAGACATACTTGAGATTATTTTAGTATTCCTGATGCTAATGTGTCTTAGATATAGTTTCATTTTGTAGCATGAGTTAACTCACCACTTCCAAAATTAATGATTTATAGTTAGATATAGGCAATTTAATGTCAAGGAACAGGTACTACTTTTTCAGAAGCAGAAAAACCTAAATAAAATTAAGAGTTCTATCTTGGCATCAATTAGAATTTTCTTCATAAATTTATAACACCACCTCGTTGGATTTTTGTGTTCATTATCTATTAAGTATGCTTTAATCATAAGTACCTGATCTTTCATTGGCCTCTTGAGATGAAGTATGGGATGCATGAAATTTATTATTATTTGCCCTTTGACAACACCCCACATACACAAATTTTCCATTGCTCTGTGAATTAAATTTGAAATTCTGTCAAAGCATGAAAAATTTCGGGTACAAAATAGGTCTGTTATACTGTTAAATATTTAAATATTGCAGTTCTAAATTAAAACCCCCCACATGTAGCGAGTTTACTTTCCTCATTCCTATTCCTTACACTTGAATAGTCACTACCCTGGATTTACACATATAATGGCTTTTTATATTTTTTAAGAAATATCTGAATATATAATTCACATAATCACTAATCACTTTTTGTTTTCTCTTTTTGAAACAGGGTTTCACTATGCAGTTCAGGCGGGCTTCAGATTCACAGTCATCCTCCTGCCTCAGTCTCCTGAGTGCTGAGACTACAAGCATGCACCACCATGCCTGCCCTTTAAGGAATCTTTAGACTCTTCCTCATTTGTTGATACTGCAATACTTCAATAAAGTATGATTGGGTTTTTTTTTTCCTTTTCCAGTCCTAGGAGTTGAATCCAAGGTGTTCAAACTGAGCTACATCCCAAATCCTTTTTCCTATTTTTTAATTTTGAGACAAGGTCTTGATGAATCACTAATTGCCCACACTGGGCTAGAACTTGCAACCCTCCTGCCTCAGTTTCCCAGAGTGCTGGGGTTACAGGCATGTGCCACCATACCTGATGTCCCAATGATCTTTTTAAAATTTGTGCTTTGCACTGTCACCTTGTTTATGATGTCTTTTGATTTATACATTTTATTTCAATATAATTTAATCTATCTTTTACTCTGTAGGATATACTGTGTACCTTCAGTCTTTCAAGATACAAAGGCCATGAATTTTTTTCCTTTTTAAAATATAAATGTTTTGTTTGCTGTCTGGGGAATCTATTTGGTGAGGAATTTATATGATTAGGTTAGAGAGGGAGTGTTATTTTTTCTCCCCAAGTCAATCAATACTCTCAGTACCATTTCCTGAACAACTTTTCCTAGCTTTGCCTGCACCATATGTCAATTTTGCTTGAGTGTAATTTTAGTTTTGGACTCCACATTCTATTTCAATGATCTCTTCCTGTACTAATGTTATACTTTCTTAATTGCTATAGCTTTAAAACAATGGGTGCGTGGTAGGGCAACTTCCTCTTACATCATCTCCAGTGTAATTCTTGAAATCATCTTGACTTTTTTTTCCCACAAGAAAAGATTCTTTTATAGTAGGTAAAATACAGCATAAACCAATTAAAACTCAGAATATGCCTAAACCCCCACTCCCCTGCTATTCGGGAGGCTGAGGCTAGATCACTTGAGCCCAGGAGTTTGAGGTCAGCCTAGGCAACATAGTGAGACCTTGCCTCAATAAAACAAAAATGAACAAAACAAAACCCCTATCAGAATACTAAGTTTAATTAAAGGTATATTACTTGGATTATATTGAAAAAGCACATTCTGTTATTCAAAAACCTTTTCTCTACAAGTAGCATATATTATTTTTTAAATAAAGTATAAGTTGCATACCTTAAAACCCACTATTCCAACCCATGCCCTCCTGTGAGCCAGAGGCAGCCATGCATACCAGGAGAACTAAGAAGACAACCCGCACCTTCCCATGAGCTGGCAGCAGTCGTGGGCCGGGAGAAGAACCAAGAAGCCAATCCGTGCCCTTCCATGAGCCAGCGGTAGCCATATGGGCCAGGAGGAGAACCAAGAAGACAACCTGAACCCTCCCGTGAGCCAGCAGCAGTTGTGGGCTGGGAGGAGAACCAAGAAGTCAATCTGCATCATTCCATGAGACTGCAATAGCCATGTGAGGAAAACCAAGAAGACAGTCCATGCCCTCCTATGAGCCAGCCAGCGTGCAGGCCGAGAGACAAGAAGAGTGCCGGCACCTCCCCATCAACCCTGCCCCTGTAAGCAACTGGTTGATTTGGAGGAGCACAGGCAGAGATGATAGCAGCTGAAGTAAACAACTTAATGCCTGTATTGTTTGATTGACTCTGCAGGCCTAAAGCATCTATTTAGAGGATAATAATACGTAATATAGCAACTATGAGGGATTTCCTTCAGTCTTGTTTTTTGAAATCCAACATTGTTTTCATTGGTTTTGCTTTACTCCCTTTAAAATAAAAATTTTAAAAAACTGTACCTCATTTTATAGATTATATTACCTAATATTTCTATTGTACCTCATTATTCAACCAGTTACTTTTATCATTTTTACTTAACAGAATACACTCATTTATATTTACCCACATAATCTTGGTTTTCCATGCCATTTTCCTTTTTACTCCTTTTTTCTAGGCTCAGCTTTCTTCTTTGAAATGAAACATATTTTTCAAAATTCTATCAGTGAATATCCATTAGTTCAAGAACCCTAGGTTGTATGAAAGGTTTATTTAATCTTCACTCTTGAATAACAGGTTAGAAGGATTTAGAATTCTAGGTTGGTTTATTTTTCTTTCAGCATTTCCAAGACATTGTTTTATGCTGTTTCTGGTTTCTACAGTAGCTGTCAGTATAAATGCCCTTCGTTGTAAGTTTATCTGTGTTTTCTTCTCTGCTTGCTCTGAAGATCTCTTTTTTCTACTATGCTCTGTATCTTTGCTACCATGCATTTAGTTTTATTTACAAATAATGACAGTGAACTGTGCTTTAAAAGCCAAAAGTTCCAAGGATGTGTCTTCAAATCAGGAAAATTCTTAATTATTATCTCTTGGAATATTCCTTTATTCCATCCTTCAATTCTCTCTCTCTTTTGTTTTAAAGACAAAGCCTTACTAAATTACCTCCGCTGGCCTCAAACTAGTAATTACCCCACTCTGGCCTCCACAACAGCTGGAATTAACAGGTGTGTGCCAAACACCAAGATATTCACTGTCTTACTGAAAAGATTTTAAATGTGTGTGACCTTATTCTAGCTTTGTTATCACTGAACTTCTCCCTCACATTTTTTGTTTCTTTTTCTTTGCCTCTTTCTGCACAGTGTTCTTAGATCAACCTTGTTCAGTAATTCTCTGCTCAGTTTATTGGCTCTTTTTACTATTATTAGTTGAATCACAGGGTTTAACAGAGGGGGATGGAGACATGTGGAAGGGCCTCAACCTCTGCTCCAAACACGAGTCATGAACTTAAACCAAATATTTTCAACTAACCACACAAGTTTGTGAGAGCTAAGACACTGAGGAGGGAATATACAAAGTAAATTAACACATACACACGAAGAATTTTAATAGGATAGCTAGCTAATTTAGGTAGAATTATTACAGGCAGTGAGACAGGGATAAGCCCTCAAGGGAGTCAGTGCAGAAGATGAGAACACCTTACAACTGTGGCTGGAGGTGCATCAGTTGAAAGCCAGGCTGCAATATACAGATGGAATGACCAGGCTTACATGCCTCCCCAAGGATAAGCAATAAATTGAAGATTAAACCATAACTGGCATCACCTAGTTCAATAAAGTCTAGATAGACATCAGTAACCCAAGTGGGTGACCAAGACACCTCCTGATCCATCCCTCCCTAAAAAGATCTTTGTTCTTTCATGTACACTTGCTATGTGACTTGCTTCCTCACTGAATCACTATTATTTAAGCAGCTACTTGTAATCTTATTGACCACAGTTTTGACCCACATTGCACCACCTCATGATTTTGTACTTACTTTGTGATTTTACTCTAAAACTTCTTTTGAGAGGTGGGCTTAATGACTCACTTTTGGGTCCCCTCCTATCTCTCAAGAGTTATCTCTCTCAATAAATTTTCCCTACTCTTAACGTCCATTATTCCTTAGAATTCAGTCTTTGATTTTTGGGGTACACGAATTTGGTATATCTGACATGCAGCACATTGGGAATTATATATCATTTCCCCTATATCAGTAAGATATACAATGTCACTGGTTTCTCTCAAATTACTCCCTAACTTTGAATACACTTATCTCATCATTCCTGCCACTTTCTGAAGCAGTCTGGAAGTCTTCTTTTGTGTCATTAGTTGCATTGTTGTTGCTGCCTCAATGTCCTGAATCAATTCAAAACATTTGACCTTTCATGGTCATTTGGATACTGGGGAAGAGCCAGAAGTAGCCCAGTGCCAGATGTGGTGAACAAAGTGGATTAGGACATACTGTAATGTTCTCATAAGCCTTCCTTTTGTTGGATGGCACATGGCACTGGCATTCATTGTACTATTTTTTTTAAATCACACATGTGCGCGCATGCGTGAACGTGCACACACACACTTCTAGAACTGCTTCAGAAAGTGGTAAGTCCTGTCTTCGAGGTCCAATATGGTTCTCATTGTTTTGCTTTACTCTGATTATTATTATTATTTTTGCTTTATTTTATATTCTGTTTTTATTGGTTTTATTGTTTGGTTTTTGGTTCAATTCTACTATACCTGTTGGAATGGTCAGCTATTCTGAAGACAACAAGATGTACTATAGTAGCTACTGTTTCCATTGTATCTTTCTTTGAAGTTCTATACCAGTTCTGCTGCTTTGTTTTGATTGACTTTGTTCTGTTATGTCCTGTTGGATTCTACTATCTTTAAAAAAAAAAAAACAAAAAACCAGAAAGTGATAAGAACTGGAATAAGTGTGTTTGAAGCAAAGGTCAGTATTTTTAGGAGGATTAATGGCATTGTGTCTTTTACTGTAATAATATTTTTTAATTTAAACATTCACCACGTATTTTGATTATCCCTTGCATATTTGGATAGCCATAAAGAAAATAAGCCACAGGGTTAAGCACTCGTGCCCACTGAAAAGATTCTACAAAAAAACTCCAGTCACCATTCCAGTCCCTCCTTCTCCTTACTAGGTAGCAGGAGAGGGAAGGAGGAGGAAATAAAAGGCAGACTAAAGGTTGCAGTGGGGCGATTCGCCAGGCCTCTTACTAGACCCAAAGGAGGAGTGTGATGTGTAGATGGATTTGCACTTCCTCACTCAGCACTAACTCTACAGATGGAATTTGAATGAAGCCTGATAGTCAGTTTAATTCACAATCGTAATGATTCCCTCCAATCTCTACTCCATCTCTGCTTCATGGGCAGGCAGGTTTTCTCAGCACACTTCTAAGAGTGTCCTCCCGCCCAGGATCTTGTTCCACCTCCAAATTATCACTACAAAACTGGCCTATCTCAAAGTTTCACAAAAATCTCCTTTCACAACCTTTATCATTTTTATTCTAAGCCTCAAATAGAAGCGACATGCTCTGTCCATACAATCACAACCCTGTCCATCAAGACTCAGGTTCACAGCAGCAGAGTTACTGTATCCTTGTTTGTCTCGAAACACGTACTTCCCAGAGAATACTACAGATAGCCAAAAGAAAAGTCAAACTACCTGAGGCCAGATGACTTAAAGGTAGTACTTTTCATTTAGTATCTAACTTCAGAGTATTTCAGTTTCATTATTGAATCCATTGTTCTCCGCACCACAACTCCTAATAGTATCTGAGTATTTTGTTCTAAGTCTTTTTTTAAGTCTTTTAAAGATATTTGGGCCTGGTGTGGTGACACATGGCTGTAATCCCTGCACTTGGAGGCTGAGGCAGGAGGATTACCACAAATTTGAGGACAGCTTGGACTACATAGTGAGTTCAAGGCTAGCCTGAACTACACAGTGAGACCTTGTCTCAAAAAAATTTGCATGTGTGTGTGGGGGTCCCTCACAATGTGCCCAGACTGGACCCCAAGTTCCTAGGCTCAAGTGAGCCTCTTGGCTCAAGCTAAGAAGCTGGGACTATAGGTGTAAACAGTATCCATCTTAAAATACACATACTTTAGATGTTCAATTCAGTATCACTTTAATCAGGGTACCAGGAATCTAATTTTATCAAAGATTTTGGCTGCCGACATTTATTCACAGTTGTTTCTTCTTCCTGTGATTTATAGTACTATACAATAGGCTTAGCTTAAGCTGTGATTTGTCTGTTAAGAATCCCATCTATTCTCAGTATGGGGTTATGTATAACCCTGTACATTGGCTCTAGGTTTATTTAAGGCGAGTGCTCAAGGATATTATTAGTTCCGGCCATGATTCCTTGCAGTGGGTTTAAATCTGAATCTCATACTCATGTGACTACACATCCTTGATTATGAATTCTCAGGGTAAACTTTTCTTCAGCTGACTTTGAAATGTTTCCTTCTCATTTCCAGTTTCCAAGAAACTGAGTTTTTCTCTAGTCTGCTCTTCCATTAAAATTGTACCTCTTCAAGGAAACTGACTTCATTAGATCTCAGTTCCAATTCCTGCTTGGGCTTAAGAGCTCATTAATCATGAAATAGATACAAAAACCATGCATGACAGTCAACGAGATTGGCAACTATCATAGAAAAGCTCTAGTGTTCATTCACACTTTGCCTACATTGAGAAAAAGAAGTTTCTTCTTAGATTTTAGACCCTGAAGATTACCCTTATACACTGCAAGCTCAGCTATGCATTTGAAAGGACAGTTTCCTATGTATTTTTTTTTTTTTACTTCTTTTTTTTTGGTACCGGGGATTGAACTTGTGACCTCACAGCTTGCCAGGCAGGCGCTTTGTGCCGCGGAGCTAAACCCCCAGCCTTTGTAGCTTAAATAAGTTTCAAAATACCTGGTGTTTCATCAGTTTATCTAGTTTTCCATTTACAAGCAACAGGAATTCTCCACGTAAACCTTTTAAAGAGTCTTGTTTACCATAATAAACTTAATTATTATTATTTTTTTAAAAGACAGGGTCTTAATATGTAGTTTAGGCTGGCCTTAGATGCACTAAGGATCTCAGGCTGGTCTTGAACTCCAGGTGAACCTCCTACCTTAGCCTCTCACGTGTTACTATACCTTCACATATTACTAAACCTTCTCAACCTTAGTTTGGTTGAACTAAGAAAATGTGTTTTAATGAAACTGTGAATTCAATGTTAAAAACAATTAAAATAATAGTATCAAACAACTGAAACATTTTGCTTCCTATAAAGCAGTATTTTAAAAACTATCTACTTGACTTGCTAAGGACTACTTGTAACATGCAATTTTCATCCTAGTTTTAGCAATTATCATGCATATTTCTAAGTGTCTGTTACATTTTAAAGAAGGTATGCATGGGTACCCTGTATCAGACAAGTTATAGTGAAGGCTCCTGCTATCCAGATCATACAGTGTAAGAAGAGGCATGATTTTGTTGAGTACAACAAAGAGAAAAACTGGATGCTTTAAGAACATCACAAAAGATTCAACTCTGTTAAGTATGTCAAGGATAGAGTTAACACTATAAGAGAAGCACCCATATTAGTACGTCACCCTAAGGATTAAGTGAGTTCATGCATATGAAAGTGCTTATAGGTCAGGTCAACATACTTCTTAAAATATATAAGACTGTAAGAATCAGTTTAACAAAAATAAAATACTAGCTAAGGGCAGCTTGGAAATGTAGGGCATAGACTGGAGATAAGGGGACTTAAAACTATAGCAATGAACTGTGAGATAGAAATTTATTTACTTGAATTGACTTACAGTTTAGAACTATGGGAAAATATACATACTAGGCCACTGTGGCTGAATCTTGGGATATATAAAATATAGCATACTTAATAGTAATAACTTTTATGTAAAGTATATAAATACAATCACTGTTGTACAAATGGGAAGTGAACTTTAAGTCTGAATAATATATAGTTTTCATAAAATCATCATATAATTGAGACATACTGCAGTTCAATTGTGAAATGTTTTATCTCGGTTGGAATATACACACACTTCAGCTAGAAATTTATCACTAGATATGATAGACTGCAATGTAAGTCATTCTCTATTTTTAACTTACAATGCACTTAATTAAAGACTTTCCATCATGCTTATAATTCCAAGTTTTCAAAAATGTTCTAACATATGCAAAATTTAAAATTTGTCTGCTGAAAAGGTAATTTACTTACATTTTTTCTCTACTGCTCCTATCCTGTTTTAAATCATCACATCTCTTCTGGATTCCTGCAATAATAATCTTAAACTAAATTCTCTCTACACATCTACCTTTACCCTTGTAGTCTGTTGTCCAAATTGCCCATATTACAGCCAGAATATTTTTTAATGACATGTACATAAATTCTAAAATATGCCTATTTAAATCTTAGAAAAAAATTCCATATTTTTAACAATTCTGAAATCAGATTGTGACACACAATTGGGAGTCCTAGTGCAAAACTGTTTAAAATCTTTCAGCAGCTTTCTACAGTCTTTGGAATAAAATTACACGTCATTGTGATCTCTGAGGTTCCATATATGGTCCTTTTCTAACTCTTTACCCTAATCTCTTGTTGTACTAATATTTTCTATCCTCAAACAGCTCATGCTCTTTTCTACCTTAGGTTCTTTTTTTTTTTTGCAGCACCGGGGATTGAACTCACAGCCTTGCGCCTGCCAGGGCAGGCGCTTAAGCCACTGAGCCAAACTCCCGGCCCTCGTTTTTTGAGGCAGGGTCGCACTATGTAGCTCAGGTCGGCCTTGCACCGCGTTGTAGCCCAAGCCAGCCTCGAACTCACAACGCTCCGCCTACCTCAGCCTCCCGAGTGCTGGGATACCTTAGGTTCTTAATACATGTTTTTCCTTTATCTTTTAATATCCAGTCATTCAATTCAACCATCTGGCGTCAGTTCTTTGAGGATACCTTCCAGGATAGTATCCCTCATTCTAGGTTAAATCATGCCCTCCCCCACCTGATTTATACTTCTTTTACAAACCATGTACATGCCTCTTTCCTAGCTGTTAATAACAACACTGACTTTACCCCCAAAGAATAAGGCTTTAAAAGCTTTTCTGTGAAAAGGCAATGACAAAATGACTTCTCAATGTTCTACCTTTACATGACAACTTAGCATAGTGTCTTGTTCAATATCTATTTGTTGAATAAATCCATGAGCTTTTTCCTTTCCCTCGAAAGTCTGTGTGTATGCACACACATACACATACATCATCCTTAACAAGCAGCTAAGTATTTCTCTAAGAATAAAAGAAATTTCTATGATGTAAAACAGGTGAAAACTGAATCTTTAAGTCTCAGTAAGTCTGATACAACCTAGACACTGTGACCACCTTGCAAATATTACAACCGAAATTTTGATTTTTAAAAATAATTTATGAAAGTGCTTTGTAAAAAAAAAAAAAACTGCCAACAAACCAACAAACAAAAAAACAAACAAACCAACCAGTGGACTACTTCCTCACCAGAAATCTACAACTAATTTTCCTTGAGAATACTGAATGGCAATCTAATAGTTCACGGCAACATTAAGATTACCTGATCTCTAATTTTGCTTAGAAGTCACCTATAGATGATTTATGTATTTAATGTAAATTTTAATACTCTGGAAATGGATCATTTTAAAGGGTCTAAGAACGTAGTTGACAATTTTGCTTCTTGTTTTTTGTTGTTCTTTTGCAGTACTGGTGATCAAACTCAGAGCCACTAGGCAAGCACTCTACCACTAAGCTACATGCCCAGTCCTAAATGTTAAAAATTAGAAATACATTTGCATGAGAACAGAAAATCATTAAGTAGAAAAATCCAAATAATTTTAGGTTTCTTTCAATAATTTGTCAACTTGTTCCATCCGTAACTAAATCTTTTTTTTAAATCTAAGAATAGTTCATAAAGTATCTCAGAGAAGTACAAAACTTTATTCCCAAAAACCTAAGACAACAGCAAAGTATATCAAAGCTAACATGAGCATAGAGACCAACAGGAATAGTTGGGTTTTTAAAATTATTTGTCAACTGTTCTCTGTTTACTAACTGGTTGCTTTCTTTACTCCTTTTACTTCCGAGAAAAACCCTGTGAGATTCTAGGTAATCTTACTTTATTTTACAGATGAACAGACTCTGAAAAATTCAGTATCACTCTGAAATTCACAAGCTTCTGAAATTATTTTTTCTCAGAAGATCCATGTTGATACAGTATTTCTGTTATTAAGTAGGAATTGTTGAAAAGAACAGAAAAAAAAGAAATCTATATGGTTTAAATTTTACCCACCATTAAGTACCAGGAATACAATGATAAATTTAAAAATGTATCAAAAGATAGTAAAATAAAACATTATTGTTACTTTAGTGTAAATATTATTGATAAAGTTTTACATTATATCTAATTTTCATACTTGTTAAATATTGGTACAGTGTACTTCTTGCACATGCATCTTTGCATACTATTGGAAGTAGTAAAATTGCAAGTTCAAAAAGTTTGGTTTGCACATTCTGATTTTAATAGAGCCTAACTAACAAACTAGCACCTACAAAGGTTATCAAAATTCATATTTCTCCAGGTGTGGAGACATATGCCTGTAATTCCAGCACTTGGGAGGCTGAGGCAGGAGGATTGCTGAGACTTGGAGGCCTGCCTGTGCTACATAGTCAGTTCAAGTCCAGCCTAAACTACACAGCAAGACCCTGTCTCAAAAACAAAACAAAATGAAACACACAAAACAAAACAAAAAATCCATTCCACCAACAACTGTCAAATGGCCATTTCTTCATGTTCTTTCTTATCAATTTTAGGTATTGACCTTTTTAATCTTTGACAATGTGAAAGTTAAAAACAACCAGTGCTGTTCTTTAGAAACTTTCTTCACCATTAAGAGCTGATTACAGCTAACCCACCCTATTCATTTCTTTCCACCTACATTAAATTGTTTTGACAGTCTAAATGAACAAACCAAAGATCACTGTCACATGACCTCCATAATATGTACATTTCCAGACTGCTGGGGGTGGGGAGTCAGGCAACAAATAGAACAATTGTTCATCTCAGTACCATCCAAACAACAGTACGTAGTATATTATTTGCTGATGTAATTCCTTCCTGAATGTGAAACACAGTGTTAATGTTTGGTACAATTTGCAAATCTTCAGAACGAATTTTTTTGTTTTTAAAAAATTATTTCATTTTAGACATCGTCTAATAGGCCTTCCTTCTCTCTTTATCTTCATATTTTACTATTTTCTAAAGTATCAATCCTACCCTTTTGCACTGTTCATTTGTCTCAGAGGAAAACTTTCCAGATCAATTCTGAGACTAAAGTAACTAAATTGGTTTTCATTAATTAAACTTAAAATTTTCACTTTAAGATGATGACTGTATTCCAAAAGGATCTGGTCCTCAAGTCTTTTTAACCTTTATAGCATTTTATTTTTAGAAATATTCCAAGTTTTACTGCTATATTAAGACTGCACATAAGTCTAGATATAAAAAATATGGGTGGAGAGTGTCTGGAATTTCTTGATTAAAATATTCTAGGTCAATATTAGAGTCCTCCTTTCTTATCACTTTCTACACCACACTGACTTAGCAAAGACTTGAGCATCTATACTATCCTTTTTTTAAAAACAGTAATACTAACAGATGTTCAGTATTAGAATGTAGAAATAAAAACTTGTTTTTAGGCAAAGAATACAGAGGTTTGAAACAATGCTTTCCAACACAGTATAGATTTCATTTACCATTTAAGAAAAAAAAAATTTTTTTTAATGAATCCTTCATATTTTAAAAGAAATGAATCATATAAACAATAGTTTGGCATATTTCTCATAGGCCTATATAGTATAACAGAAATTCAAAGATGATCAAGATACTAGGTATAGGTAATTTATTCTTGAAAACTCCTGAATTAGGGACTAAAGGCCTAGGAAGTCAGGAAATTACTAGAAGCAAAATAATTCTCATGCAAAAACTCTTAACACACTCTGTCTGGTATTGGGGACCTGGCCTAGATCCCCAATCTCTTGAACAAGTGTATGGTGAAGGTTAAAATAAATGAGATAAGTGGTATGATTTTACCACTCCAGGAAGATCAAAACCCTTGTACAGAATTCAAGACTCTGAGGGCTAAGACAAGACCTGTCTCTGGGCAGCCTGTATTTGTTTTTTCAATCAAGAAAGGGATTATACTGCAAAACACAGGAAACTCAGCAGTATCTTGGGAGTGGTTCAAAAACTTTTTCTAAGTAGCAGATCATGTTAATTCTGGAGAAGTATCTTGACCTTGAGTATAATCCTGAAATGACTCACAGAAGGCATATATGATCTTATGCTAAGAAGAGTCAATGGCAAATCTCAGATGGGTGGTACCAATAATCCTAATCCTTTCTTTCATCCTACAGGAAAATATGCAAAACCAGACACTGTGAATTTGTGGTCCCCAACACTTTGGAGGCTGAGGCCAGGGAATTGCTATGAGTTTGAGGCCAGTCTGAGCTACATAGCTAAGTTCAAGGCCAGCCTGGACTATAATAGTGAGATCCTATCTCAAAAAACAAATTTTTAACTGCTAAACAAAGATTAGCATACCTTTAAAGGTGCTTTCAAGTACAATATGAAAATTATTCCTGCTTTTTTTGATGGCCACATCTACAGATTAAACTCCTAGAATAGATTATTTATGGTTTTCTAATCTGGTATCCTTAGAGATGAAGCTAACCTATCTGACTGATAGAGAAGAGTCTACATGAGACAAATCTTACTTGACAGGTAAAAATATGATAATTGAACTGGGTTGGTGGTGCACACCTGTAATCCCAGCACTCAGGAGGCTGAGGCAGGAGGATCATTGAGAGTTCAGAGACCAGCCTGGGCTACAAAGTGAGCTCAAGGCCAGGCTGAACTGCATAGCAAGACCCCTGTTCTCAAGATGAAGAAAAAAAAAAAAAAAGAAAGAAAAAAGAAAAGAAAAGAAAAGAAAGAAAGAATTACAGGGGGTGCAGGGAATAGGTACTATGTCCCTTGCTTTTCATAGTTTACCAAGAATTATTCTGAAAAAGGACCACTGGAGGTGGAATTGGAGTTCAAAATAAGAACCTGTTTTTTGTTTGGTTTTGTTTTTTGCGCCTCCATTGGTTCCTTCTTCCCGCTATGGCTCATGTTTATTTGACTTCATTTATAGCAAGCCTCAGTTTAAAGCCACATGAAGGCCTGGTATGGTGACACATCTATGATCCCAGCACTTGGGAGGCTGAGGCAGGAGGATTGCTGTGAGTTCAAGTCCAGGCTGGGCTATATAGTGAGTTTAAGGCTAGCCCATACTTAGTGAGATACTGTGTCAGGAAGGGGGGTGGGGGGGGAAGCAACATGAAGAAAAATCTGTTTACAATACAGATTGGAATGTTTTCTCAAATCAGATGTGTACTAATTTGTAGATTATACTGATTAAATATTCTTCACTTAATCACCAAATCTGGGCCGCAAATGTATACATATGGGGCCTAAGGGATTCTCTTCTCACCTGTTTTTTGGAAGGGGGCACAAAAACCACACAAAAGACACACAACCTGGCATGTATAGGTAATGCTAAAAGTGTAGGAGACATGTATAATAGATGAACCACAAAAAGGAAACATATTAGAAAGTGGCAAACTATTCTCACTAAACAACTTATAGTATCTACTACATACATAGCAAAATTTAAAACAATACTTACCCTATCACATAAATCTGAAGCTTTTTTTTTTCCTAAAACACACAAGATCAATTTGAATGTGAAGGCAACTAACTTCAGCTATGTTAGATACAGCATCATACTGTTCTAAAACACCCTAAAGAAAGCAAACAGACTGGAGATGAAGAGAAGCTGAATGTAGATGAGGATAAAGATGGAAAAAAATTCTTGCTCATTATAGGAAGGAAATGTTATACTTCAGAGACTGCTTTGCAGCAGATAGAAAATATTTCTCAAAGTTCTTTTGAATGGTCACCAAAAGGGAGACTAACAAAATACAACTGAAAAACTCAAATGGAGTTATTAGCACTGAACATTTAGTGGGCATCTTTCAAGAAATTGCTACTATAAGTAAATGTGGTACTGCATATCTCAAAGACAAACAAGAATCTCAAAGAATTCACTGAACCCATTATCCAAAATTTGTTTTACTTTGTTCAGAAATCAAGAAAGTGGGCCAGGCCAACCCCTTTCTGTGAGCCAGCGGCAGTCATGCATCCCAGGAAGAGAATCAAGAAGCTAGCTCCTCTACTTCTTTTTTTGTGAAATCAAGGATCAAACTCACAACCTCGCGCCTCCCAGGCAGGCATTTAAGCCACTGAGCCAAACTCTCGGCCCTCGTTTTTTGAGACAGGGTCGCAGTATGTAGCTCAGGCCAGCCCTGCTCACGTTGTAGCCCAAGCCGGCCTCCAACTCACAACACTCCTCCTACCTCAGCCTCCTGAGTGCTGGGATTAAAGGTGTGCGCCACCATGCCTGGCTAGCCCCTTTCTATGAGCCAGCAGCAGTCGTGGGACAGATCAACCCCTTCTTGTGAGCCAGGGGTAGCCATGCATGCTGGGAAGAGAACCAAGAAGCCAAACCCTTCCTGTGAGCCAGTCGGTGTGGGCTGGGAGACAAGAAGTGCTGAGGTCTCCCTGCCCCCAAACCAGCTGATTTGGAGAAACACAGGCTGAGATGATAGCCACTGAAGTAAAAAAACAACCTAATGCCTGTATTGTTTGATTGACTTTGTAGGCCTAAAGCTGGTAGTCTGAGCAACTATTTAGAGAATAACAACATACAATATAGCAACTATGGGGGATTTCCTTCTGAAGGTGTTAGCCATTATTAATTTCCTATTATTGTTTTAAAGTCCTGTATCATTTTCATTGTTTTGTTTTGTTTGATTTTATTGTATCTGATGCCATGGGCAACTATCTCAAAGATAACAAGACATATTATGGTAGCCATTGTCGATTTCCCACTATCTTGTTTTGAAGTCCTATATCACTTTCACTGTTCTGTTTTGATTGGCCTTTTTTTTTTTTGTACCAGAGATCAAACCCACAACCTCGTGCCTGCCAGGCAGGCGCTTACACCTGAGGTAAATCCCCAGCTGTTTTTTTTGAGACAGGGTCTCATTATGCAGTTCAGACTGGCCTTGAACTCACTTCGTAGCTCAGGCTGGTCTTAAACTCACAACAATCCTACTGCCTCTGCCTCCTGAGTGCTGGAATGACAGGCATGTGCCATGGCTTTGATTGGCTTTATTCTGTTTTATTCTGTTGGGTTTTATTCTCTTTAAAATAAAAAATAAAAAGAAATCAAGAAAATAAGCCTCATATATAAAAATACAATCTAAGTTTGACCATGTACTTGCCATTCATACTTTATTTTAATTTTTTGTTTATTTTGAGACAGGGTCTCACTGTGTAGTTCAAGTTAGTCTTGAGTTCATCATGTAGCTTATGCTGGCCTTGAATGCAGTGATCCTCCTGCCTCAGCCTCCTGAGTGCTGGGATTACTGGCATGCGCCACCACACTTGGCCATATTAACTTACTGTATGTATGTATTTGTCTTTCTGAATCAGGGCTTTGCTGTGCAGTTCAGGTTGGCCTTGAATTCACTTTGTAGCCCAGGCAAGGCCTCAAACTCACAGTGATGCTCCTGCCTCAGCCTCCCAGGTGCTGGCATAGTAACTTTAAATACACAGAACTTTTATGTATTACTTTTCTTCTGGATCTTATTTTTATCAGTTTAATCATAATCGCCTTCCTTCTTACCCACATTACTCACTTGGGAAATAAGAATAAACATTTCAAATTTATAGGGACACGTAGCCCAGAAAAGAATAAAGTTTAAAGATTCAAGAACAAGAAAAACAGCCCAATTGAACAAAAAATGAAACCTGTCTTAACAGAGTTGAGGCTAAACCCTTGATATCTTGATTCCTGGCAAAATCTGACCATTTAATGTAATGCTTTATTAACTATGGAATTCAAATTAGTATCTCCAAATGTCTACTAAACATTTTATAACAAAAGACTTAATATATCTCAATCCTATAAAATTTCCTCCAAGAATAATTTTATCTACTTTAACTTCCTTAACTTCTCTTTGTCTTCCCAAGGAATCTCTGTAATTTCATTAGTCCCCGTATCTCTCATCTTTTCCATTGCTGGGGAATGGTAAAAGTCACAACTCTCTATATCAAAGTAACCACTATCTGATTATTTGCTTCAATCTACTTCAACCTACTCATTAGGCAGCAGACATTCCTGAGAAACTATTCTTATCACACCAACACTCTTGCTCAAAAATAATGGATGTGGAATTAACCAATTTCACTAAGTAAAATGATTTTTAAAGGAACTTGTTAAATGAAGATTCTAAGATTATACCTCCATGAATTAATCTTCAGAAAGAGAGACTTTTTATAACCAGCAAGTTTGGGAGATACTATTATATTAAATCCAAATTTCAAACCTACTTGGATCTACCTTCTTTCTCAACTCTCTCTCGAACAACCCACCAGACAAGAACAACTCCTGCATTCTTCTTTCATGCTCATTGCTTCTCTTGCACTCCCCTTATTCTTTTATTTATTTATTTATTTTAATTTAAGAGAAAAAAAGACACATATAAGAAAGACAAAAAGCAAAAGAGACAAACAAACGACTAAAGTAAATGCACAACAGTAACATTACAGGTTTACAAAATAGGATGATAGAGAGTTGACAATGGTTGCAATATTGTGTCTCGTTGTCTTCAAAACGGTTGTTTACATTAACAGATATAGACATGTAAAATTGATCTAATCATATGAGTACTAACTGTTCTTTCTCAATAACTAATACATTCAGCAGTATATTCGTTTTAGTCATCTTACATATACATATATACAGATTTATATCTTTTCCTTTTCCCTTCCCTCTTCCCCCTTTTCCCTTCCCAATTACTTTTGCTCTTCGAGCTGTTTTTTACCCTTACATAGTATTTATTATAGATTTTGGATCATATATACTTTTTCAGCTTCTTACACTAGGGAGACAATATAGTATTTACACATGTGAGTTTGATTTATCTCACTTATGAGTATGGTCTCAAGTCGTGTCCATTTACTTATAAAAGTCTCAGTGCAATCTTAATAGCTGAGTAGTACTCCATTGTATAAAAATACCACATCTTTTTTATCCATTCTTTGATTGATGGGCACTTGGGTTGTTTCCAAGATCTGGCTATTACAAATTGGGTTGCTATAAACATGGGTGCACAGATATCACTGTGGTATGATGTTTTCAATTTTTCTGGGAAAATGCCCAGAAGTGGGATAGCTGGGTTGAATGGGATCTCTAATCCTAGCTTCTTGAGGACTCTCCACACTGACTTCCACAGTGGTTGCACCAGTCTACACTCCCACCAACAGTGGAGAAGAGTTCCTTTTTCCCCACAGCCCCTCCAGCATTTGTTGTTGGTTGATTTTTTAATCTTGGTCATTCTTTCTGGAGTGAGATGGAATCTCAGTGTTGTTTTAATTTGCATTTCCCGAATGACCACTGACATTGCACTTCCCTTATTCTAAAGTAACTGCCGTGAGCCTTCATTTCCTTCTCAGTAGAATGGAAATATCTTTTTTAATTACCTAAGGAACACTTTATCTGCGATACAAAGTATAATGAATACAGTGAAATGCTTAAATTCTTAAAAAATTTATTACAGTAAAAGACACATTGCCATTAATTTTCCTCAAAATACTCCCCCTTATTTCAAACACACTTATCCCATAGTTCTTGACACTTTAAGAGGCTGTTCTGAAAGTCCTCATTCATTAGTAGTATCCTCAGTTGCACTGTTATGGTTGCCTTGATGTCCTGAATCAACTCAAAACATTTACCTTCCATTATTATTTTAACTTTGGGAAAGAGCCAAAAGTCTCATGACGCCTGATTAGGTGAATAAAACGGATGCAGAGCCACCATATTGTTTTACCAGTCTTGACTTTCCATCAGATGTCACACAGCAGCAGCATTCCCTGTATTTTTTATCCCATCTCATAAAGACAATCAGGGAATAGGTTTTCTGGAACTGCTTCAAAAAGTGTTAAAAACAATGGAATAAGTGTATTTGAAGTGAGGGTTAATATTTTGAGGGAGATTAATAGCAATGTATTTTCTTGCAATTTTTAAAAATTTAAACATTCACCACGTATTTGATCACACCTCCTACTGCAAGTATGCTTTGAAAACTGCAAAAAAAAAAACATTACAGGAATCAAAAACATTATTTTTATGGTGGTTATTCTACTGACAGTGATTTCTTCTCCCATATACAATTCCTGAATACAATTCACATTTGGCCATTTTTACAGTGCAGTAAAACAAGTCATCAGAATTTCACATTTTCTTAATTTGGGACTACAGAGAAAGCAAAAAAGGTTATAAGAACCTTGCTTTCTAATTCAGACAATTAAAAGTTAATATATGTGCTAGGGTGGTGGCACATGTTTGTAATCCCAATGTTTGGGAGGTTGAGGCAAGAGGATTTCAAGTTCAGGCCCTGCCTGGACAATTCGCCAACTCAGTGAGACCCTGTTTCAAAATAAAAATAAAAGGGCCAGGGATGTAGTACTGCATGAGGTCCCTGGGTTCGATC
Organism: Dasyprocta punctata; assembly: GCA_004363535.1. Lineage (NCBI taxonomy): Eukaryota > Metazoa > Chordata > Mammalia > Rodentia > Dasyproctidae > Dasyprocta > Dasyprocta punctata. The sequence continues at coordinate 35,864 of RJWM01010286.1, forward strand.
CCTTCATTCAGAGGTGTACTCTAGCAATCCTTTGGGCAGCTCCCAAGCCAAAATATATGTTTTGGCTTATCCAGTTGATTAAAAGAATTCACTATACAGAGCTCGGTGTCTGAATTATTTTAGCACAATGATAACCTGGGGGAAATTCAGTATATTATTAATTTTGTTAATAAATTAATTTTGACTGGAAAGGCTGGCACGTTCTTAACAATACCAGCATATTTGCCTGGTCAGCTATTTGCTCTGAATTCCTTTGGTGGCTGAAGATAAAATTTGTAACTAAAAATTATACTCTCATGAAACTGCTATTTATAAAGTAAGATTGCAACAATCTGAAAATGTAATTTGAAAATGTATTTTGTATTAGCTTTCTCATCTTTGGGACATAATACCTGACAGCCATAAAGCAGAGGAGGAAAAATTTAATTTGGCTGAGTTTCAGAGGATTCAGACCATGGTTAGCTAGTTCTAAGGCAGAATTGTCATGGTAGAAGAATAGGGGTGGGGTGGGGCAGAGAGGCTAAGTTCATGGTGATTGGGAAGCAAAGCAGGGAACAGTGCTAGAGTGGAAAGGGCCAACTCAAGGTCATGACTCTCTGTTCCATTCAGAAGTGTATTTTATCAATTCTTGGGCAGCTCCCAAGTCAATCAAGTTGATACAGCAAGTTTTAACCATCACAGGTTTTTTATTTTCTAGTCATTAAAAAATATTCCTAAGAATGCACAGAAGTTGGTATCTGTATGCACTCTTGGGATTATAAAATATGGAAAACAATACAAAGTTTTTCAAAAGTTAAGCATGGATGCCAGGCATGATGGCACATGCCTGTAATCCTAGCACTTGAGAGGCTGAGGCAGGAGGATTGTGTTGAGTTCAAGGCCAGCCTAGGTTACACAGTGGGTTCAGGGACAGCTTGAACTACATAGCGAAACCTTGTCTCAAAAAGATTTAAAAAAAAAGTTAAAATACCAATGCTGAAGGCAGTATTACGCAAAATGAATGGTGCAAACAAATGTCCATGAACAGATGGACAGTAAACAAAGTATTTAAACGCAATGAAATGTTTATTTAGCATTAAAAAGAAATAAAATTCTGACATATTTGCTAAAACACAGATGAATCTTGAGAACATTACACCAAGTAAAATAAGCCAGACACAAAAAGACAAATATTGATGATTCTACCTGTGTGAAATATCTATAATAGACAAATTCATAAAAACAGAAAATAGAAAAGAGGTCACCAGGGGTAGGATAAGAGGACAATGAGATGTCAGTGTTTGTCTTAGTTACTTTTCTCTCATGAACACACAATACCCAATACTCAGAACTCTAAGAAGGAAAGATTTATTTTGACCCACAGTTTGTAGAGCTTTCAGTCCACAGACTCAGCTGGCTCAAAGGCAGAGGAGGAACAGCTGGGGACTTAGCAGCAGGAAGCAGGGAACCATCAATCGAGGAGGAAAGGAGAACTACTCCTCCAGGCCATGCCCTCCTCTGACCAGGCTTCACCTTTCCAATATCACATTTGGCTATAAGCTCAGGAGTGCAACAATCCACTGATTGAGTAAAACCACTGACAAGTATCACATACCCATGATCCAGTCACCTCTGAAAAGCCCCACCTATGAGTGTAGGACAAAAATCAAGACAAATTGAAACAAAACCAGAAGACAGTACAAAAGGAACATCCATTCTACCTGACTTAGACAATATGTAGTTATAACACTTGATCTTCACACTCAAGAAATTTTTAAAACACAGAAGTCATTATGTTTAATATTAAGCATCCTGATGATCTAAAAATGTAGATAATAGAGGTCAGAGAGCAGAATTAAAGGAATAAGGATAGAATTATCTTAACCTTACAAAACACAAAAATTGCTGGTATTTGGTGGAATAAATAAGGTTGAAACCAATAAATTCTAATAATTTATTTATTTATTTATTTATTTATTTTTTTTTTGCGGCACCAGGGATTGAACTCACAACCTCGCGCCTGCCAGGGCAGGCGCTTAAGGCACTGAACCAAACTCCCAGGCCTGGTTTTTTGAGGCAGGGTCGCACTATGCAGCTCAGGCCGGCCTTGCGCTCGCGTTGTAGCCCAAGCCGGCCTCGAACTCACAACGCTCCGCCTACCTCAGCCTCCCGAGTGCTGGGATTAAAGGCGTGCGCCACCACGCCCGGCTAATTCTAATAATTTATATAACACTTTGAGGATATTATTATTATTATCCTGTCTTTATGGCAATATTTTAAAATCCAATTTTCTCTCAAAATAAATTTTTATAAAATTTTAATGTCAAAAGGAAATTTGATATTACTGACTGAAAATCACTGACCTGATACTTGCATGATACAGAAGGTAATCATAAAAATGGAAAAATGATACTGAAGATCGATCTAAAGATGTAACAACTTAATAAGTCAACTGTGAGAGTACACAAGGTGGTGTACACCTGTAATCCCACCACTCAGGAGTCAGAGGCAGGAGGATCTCAAGTTCAAGGCCAGCCTGGACTATAGGGTGTCTGTCTCAAAAAAACAAAAGCTGGATTTGTGTGTGAAAATAGTCAAGTGTATAGTGGAGGGGAAATGAGACAGTCACACTAAGTATGACACTATCAGTACTAGAAGAACATGTAAGAAAAATAAGAAGAGGCTTTAAACAAAACATTTTCAAATGTCTATGAATTTATTAGACACAAAAGAACAACAGGAACATGGAAATGAAAAACAGCTTGTGTATAGACAACTTCACAATAAAAAAGCCTACGAACACTTTAAACAAGTGATTCAAGAAAGGATATGGCAGGAGAGCAGGATGAACAGGCATTACTAATATCTTGGGACACTTCACACCGTAATAAAGAGATTAAAATTTATATTACAGGAATACAAGGCACCACTGAAAATTTAAAGAGATTAGTTTTACATTCTCTTGACATACTGGAACTGATAAGGAGTACACATTTGAGCAGTGCAATTAGACTCAAGGGAAGCAATTTTGGCTAGCTATTGTACAGAAGAGGCAGACTTCAGACAAGGGGAGAGATTAAAAATAAAAAATGAAGACAGGAGGAAGCAACATCTGAGATGAAATCTCAGAATTTTTTTTTTGTTGTTACTGTATCTTGTTTTTCAGAAGCAGAAAAAAATGGCTAGGCAGGGAGATTTCTTAAAATAGATCAATCTGCGATCACAAAAGAATTTAAGTTATCTCAAATTGATAATCTGATTTCAATTTCAGATTTCAAATTTTATTAGGAAGTCTGATTACATCCTTCATAATCTTTCTTATTCTTCTCTTTTTAATTATCAAGAACCCTGTTGCATAAACAAGAGTATATATATCCTTTCTCTGGTTTCTAGAATTCAGAAAAATGTATGACAAAGTAGCACAAAGGAACACTTTTATGCATGTGAGTGTGAGTTTTTAAGATCCAGCTTTCAAGTGATTCTTTTAGATCTATAACCAGAAGTGGGGTTGCTAGATAATATGGTAGTTCTATTTTTCATTTTTTGAGGAAGTACCATTCTTTTTTACACAATGATTGTGCTATTTAAAAATCCCTCCAACAGTTAACAAGAGCTCTAACTTTTCTATGTCCTTACCATTTGCTATTTTGTATAGTATCTCACTATTTTTTACACGGTACATCCTAATTGATACCACACTGTGATTCTGATTCGAATTTTTCTTTTTTTTCTTTCTTTCTTTTTTTTTTTTTTTTTTTGGTAGCAGGGATCAAACTCACAAACTCGCCCTTGCCAGGCAGGCGCTTAGGCCACTGAGCTAAATCCCTGGCCCTATTTCTTGAGGCAGGGTCTCACGATACAGTTCAGGCTGGCCTTGAACTCCCAGCTTGTCTTGGTTTGGTTTGCAGGAGGGAAGAAGAGGGAATGGCTAAATTCAATAACCTAGTCAGGCATGATGACACATGCCTATAAATCCCAGCACTCCAGAGGCCAAGGCAGTGAATAATAATTTCTTTAAAAACCATACATAAAAAATGTTGGGGGAAAAATCACTACCATTAGAAAAATGAGACAAAAAAAGTGTTAATGAGCACTTGATTTGGAGAAACTGGAATTTTCATTGACTACTGGCAGATATAAACTGGTACACATACTCCAGACCTGATGGTAGATACCTTTAACAACTCACACAAGTAGTTCCTCAAAAGGTTCAAAAGACTTACTGCAGTGATACAACTCAACAGTTTCACTCTTCGGTATGTAAGACATTAAAACACAGATTCATTTTAAAAGTTTATAGTTTGTGTTTATAGCACCATTACTCATAATGACCAAGACATTGGAAACAAGTATCAATCTACTAACGGATAAATACAATGTGATATTATCCCTACAATAAAATATAATTCAACCATAAAAAATAGTGAAGTTCTGATACTGCTGCAACATGGGTGAAACATGCTAAGTGAAAGAAGCTAGTCACAAAAGACCATATAAAAGAACTTTCTATAAAACAGGGCAAATCTAGAGACAAAGTGGGCTAGCAATTACCCATAGATGAAGTGGCTGGGGGAAAGGGGATCATGAGTTGGGTGCTACGGTTTATATCTAGGTGCCCCCACAAACGTCTCATGCACTTCTACCTTGGGGTTTGGGGAACTGACTGTATCATGCAGCCAAGATATTCATCAGTGAATTAATCTACTGAAAAGTTTACAGCTAAATGCAATGATGCAAGGCAAAGCCTGGTTAGAGGAGGTGGGTCATAGGGGCATGGTCTGGAAGGGTGAATCCTCCCTCCTCACTTTGGTTTATCTCTACTTCCTGCTACCATGCCTAGAGCTGTTTTTTCTCTTTCATGGCCCTCTGCCGTGCTATCCTGTTTTGGAGCCAGCCAACTATGGACTGAAACCTTTACAAACTGTGTGACAAAATATATCTCTCCTCCTCAGAGTTGGAGGTATTGGGCACTAAGTCCTAACAATAAGAAAAGTAATTAAGGGTGTAGTGTGAGTGTCTATGTGTGTGTGTGTGAAAATTTATTATTGTGATGACTGTACAAAATGGTATATTTTTGAAACCACTGAATTGCATAAACAGATAAACTGTGTAATGTAAGAATGATCTCATTACAGGCATTTCCAAATACAAATGGCAATTTAACAAAATAATACAAATCATTGTAAGTCTGCCATGACATTGTTAGTAATAGTTGCTACTGTGCTTTAGTTTACTAAGGAGGCCATGTGTAGTCTCATTCAATCATTCCAATAATCCTAAAATATAGGTGCTTCATTTTACAAATAAAGAGAAGAGTCTTCCTCACCTGCAGTATAACTGCACCCAAGAGCTCATGCTTGCCAGGCAAACACTATCACTGAGCAACATCTCCAGCTGGAAAACAGCCTTAATAGTAGTTAAATGTAAATGTTGTCTTTCATCCTCAGAATTTGTAGACCTGATAAGAACTCCACAAATAAAGGTGATTAAAAGGTCATAAAACAGTTACTATTTTTTAAATGTTAGCATGCATTTGTGTAAATGCGTGAAGACCTGGAAGCACATATAAATATATACAGTGTCCTCTCGGCAAAGGAGTAAAAGCGGGAAGGCAGAAGGCAAGAAAGAACTTTCAGGTTCTGCTATAAATATATATGGCTTAAACTCAAGCAATATGTGCTCTTAATCTGTGCTGTTCTCCCTACAAGAATGGCAGCACTACAAAAATGGAAAAGTGTATTAATCAGAAACAATTCACATATGAATTGTGGTTCTGTGCCAAGCTCCCTTTGAGGATGTTCCTCAGCTCCTGTAATACTTCTCTCTCCCCTTTCCTGTAGCTAATTTCTTCTTCCAAAAAACTCTTCCCTGTCACTTGGGGGGAAGCGGGGCGAGGAGAGTAGCAGTGTTTGAGTACTATCAAGATTAAGAATGTTGCTCTCTCTAGGTCTAAGTGGGGAAGTAAGGCAGGCAGACCAAGAGGTTGTGTACTAAGAAACCCTATTATTCCCCTCCTCTGTTATAGGCACTGTGATTCTACTGATCATGAGACAAATTCACAGCCTCGAGGAGTAAATGTGAGCTTATAATGTGTTTTAAACCTGGACTAGCCAAGCGTGGTGGCACACGCTTCTAATCCCAGCACTCAGGAAGCTGAGGCAGGAAGATCATTGGCTCCAAAGTGAGCTCAAGACCAGCCTGAACTGCATAGCAAGACCCTGTCTCAAAAACAAACAAACAAACAAAAAACAAAACAAAACGTGGACTAACCTAATAAAATGACTCTTGTATCACTGTATGTATAAAGATAAAAAGAAAAGGCAAACATCCTCCTTCAATTTATGATTAGAAATGGAGAAAAAACTGTTAAGAAATGACACAACAATTGTATTAATAATTAATGTTAGATACTTTAAGTGTAATATCCGATGCTAAATAAGTTGTAAATAGAAAATTTTATCTGCTCTTTTCAGTGTCTTTCATGAAGTAAATCATTAACAAATACGTGATGAAATAAAATTGCTTTCCAGGTGTGGTGTGTACAAAAATAATCCCACCACTTAGGAGGCTGAGCAGGAGGATTCCAAATATGAGGGAAATCTTATAGAGAAAATCAAGCCATGTATTAGGTATGGTAGCAAATGCTGGCAATCCCAACACTCTGAGGTTGAAGCAGAAGGATAAAGCCTAATTTAGCAATTTAGTCTCTTTGAAGCCCTGTCTCAAAAAATGAAAAAGGGCTGGGGACAGAGCTAAAGCCCTAGGTTCAATTCCCAGTATTGCAAAAAAAAAAAAAAAAAAAAGGAAATTAACCATAGGTCTAGGAGAACCATCATACATGTAACAGAACTTCTAGAAGAAAAGAGAGGGACAAAAAAAAAAGTGGAAGGAAAATTTTCAAAATTCATAATGAATTTTAGACACTAACACCAACAATGAATACACAGACCCACACCCAGGTATATCGCTGTGAAATTTCAAAACACTGAGAGCAACAAGAAAAATCTAAAAAGGAAATAGGGGAGGAATAGGTAACAGGGCACAAAAAAAAATCTAAAAGTGTGGCCCAGGTGATGGCATATGCCTGTAATCCCAGATACATGGCAGCTGAGAAAGGATGATTACAAGTTCCAGGTCAGCATGGGCAACTTAGATTCTGTCTCAAAATTTAAAAGGGGGTAGGGATGTATGAGTATTTGCCTAGTACATGGAGGCCCCAGATTCAATCCCTACTACAGACTTTAACAGCAGTACTAGAAGCTTTAAGAAAATAAAGTAACACCTTTAAAATTATGAAGGAACTATTTACAGTCCTAAACTCCATATGCAAACTAACAATGAAGGAAGGAAAGAAACATGAAGAAATTTCAGGTATTCAAGTTTTCAAAATGTATTTTTAACTCCAAGATGCCATTTCAAAAAACTACCAAGGCTTTCTTTCACAAATGAGGAAGGAGACCAAAACAAGAAGGAAATAGCATTCTGGAACATCAGAGAAACCTGAAATTTCTAAAATGAGAGTGAAGGGAGATCCCTAGCCTGAGCAATAACCTAAAAGCAAGTACAAATTAGTGAAGGTCAAAAGTCTCTAAAAGACTTAACTACAAAATAGAAGAGCACTTGTAAATTTTAATGCAGTGACAGGAGATGTAAGCAATTCGAGAAAGAATTCAGGAAAACAGTAGTAGTATCTTTGATTGTGGTGATGGTTTCATGAATGTATACACATGTGATTTATTGTACGTAAATTTACCTTAATATAGCTATTTTTAAAACAAATATTCATTGTAACTGTTAAATTATATATTATACAAAAAAAGATGCTTGCAATCACATGAAGGGGAGGGTTGGGGGAGGCCAGGCATGATGCAACACACCTGCACTGCTAGCTATTCCAGAGGGAGAGGCAGGACGATACCAAGTCTGACTCTAGCCCAGGCAACTCAGCAAGATCCAGTCTCAAAACACAATAAAAATAGCCAGATATGTAGCTTAGTGGTAGAGGATTTGCCTAGCATACACATGGTCCTGGGTTCAATCCTTAATGACATACACACGTGCACAAAACCTAGGTATACACAATATACCAGATGAAAATTCATTAAAATGTTGCATTATCTTTTGTATCATGGAAACACAGGTAGTTTTTCTTTGCATTTCTGGATCTCCCAAACTACGCATAAGTAAATTCAAACTCTAATCATGAAAACCTTTAAGCCAGGCATGGTGGTGCATACCTAAAACGCCAGCACTCTGGGAAGCTGAAGCAGAGGATCAAGCTCAGCATGGGCCATTTTGCAGCTTAGCTGTCTCAAAATTTAAAAAAAATTTAAGAGGGTATAGAGATACAGCTCAGTGCAAAGGACCTAGGTTCAAGCCGGGCGTGGTAGCGCACGCCTTTAATCCCAGCACTCGGGAGGCTGAGGTAGGAGGAGCGTAATGAGTTCGAGGCCGGCTTGGGCTACAACGCGAGCGCAAGGCCGGCCTGAGCTACACAGTGCGACCCTGCCTCAAAAAACCAGGGCCAGAAGTTTGGCTCAGTGACTTAAGCGCCTGTCTGGCAGGCGCAAGGTTGTGAGTTCAACCCCCGGTGCCGCAAAGAAAAAAAAAAAAAAAAAAAAAAAAGGACCTAGGTTCAGTCCCTAGTGGTGGGGAGTGGAGGGCAGAGTCTTTTACAACCTGAAACTAAGCCAGGGAAGAAAACTCAGAGAATCAGACTTCATCGACAGCTGCAAGTATAATCCCAATAATGATGATGGTAAAATAAAACATTCAAACCCAACCTTTTGAGCAGGAACGAAAAGACTGCTCAAGAAAAAGTTTAATGAGAGGCATTCAGAAGTAAAAAACTGAAATACTCAAAAGACTTGAGTGTTTGGCTAATGGTAGTCATCAGTCAAATGTCATTACTGAGTACTTCACTGAATATTCCTGGTGTGAACTGAGATATTGTTAAGTGTAAAACATGGATTGATTTTGAAGATTTAATAGAATATATAATTATTTTCATAATTTTTACATCGATTTCATGTTGAACTGATATTTAAATATGGTGAGATATAAAAAATATACTAATGAAAAACTATTTTCACCTGTTTTTAAAAATGCAACTACCAGAAAATTTAAACTACATATGTGAGCCATATATGTTGTCCCTTAATCCCAGCACTCTGAGAAGCTGAGGTAAGGAAACTGCAACTTCAGGCTCAGCCTGGGCAACTGAGAGATTGAGCGGACTCTGTCTCAAAATAAAAAACTTAAAGGTGGCTGTGAATGTAGCTCAGTGCAGACTTTGGATTCAAACACCAGTACTGCAAAAAATAAACAAACTACGTATGTGGCACACATTATATTTCTACTAGACAGTGCTCACTCAGGGTATTTACTTAACCAATTTGAGGTAAGTTACAATTAAAATAAAGCCTATTATTACAATCTTATTTTTATTACTTTCTTCTTGGATTTCAATTATATTTCTGAATTTTAATTAATTTCATAGACTTAGGAACCTAGAGTGATATTCAATGACACACAACTAAGTGCTCTGCTCAGATACATCTTCAACCTTAAAGAGACTATTCCACCATAGTTTCATTGGTTTTCTCATCTATAAAACAGAGATGACATGTAAGAAGGCTATAAAAGGGTTACTACACGAACTAAACGAGATAATACAAAGCACAACAAAGTTACATTATAGACTTGCTAGGTTAAATCGCTATATAACTATTTTTACACTATTTTTTCTCAAAACTCAAGATTCAAATTAAAGTTTCAATGAAATAAGTTATGAATTTTTAGGTGACTTTAGATAAAAAATGTCGTTACTTTCAAAAGTTAGGTCTATGATGGTACAATGTACTATGAATGTAATGCATTTGTATTATTCAAAATAAACCAGTCAAGTACAAAAAATTATTTTCAGATGAGGATAAAGGCTCATAAATTAAGCGAATAGTATACTCAGGGTCACACAAATACTAATATAGACGAAAAACTTCATTTTAATCATTAGATTTAAAAAGGCAAAAATTCCACAAGAACTCAATCTCACTGGGGAGGAAGATATCTGAAAGAACCAGATTAGATTGAGAAGTTCTCAAAAGAAAAAAAAAAAGACCTTGATAGAACACAAAAGAAATCCATTTGTTAAAAAAAACAATATACATAAATAAATAAATCTTTAAGTTAATAATCTTCACAAAGTACCTTTATAAAACTCAAATCCAAAAAGGTGCTGAAGATTATTAAGGCCACTGGTTTGTTAGCTAATGCCAGTACTTCATTTAACCAACAAGGCAAAAATAACACATTTAACTATCTACATGGAAAACTAGCAGTATCAGAATTTTTCGTGTACCTAGCTTTAGCATTTTTGGGGTAGTACTAGTAATTGAACCCAGGGCTTTCACACAGAGCTATACACCCCCACCCCTTTTTTATTCTTTATTTTGAAATAGGGTCTCACTAAGTTGCTAAAGTGCCCAGGCTGGACTCAAACTTGAAATCTTCCAGTCTCAGTCAGGCACAGCGGTAGCTCTTTCACAAAATCATAATCATCTGTTCTTTCTTAATAAACACTAATTACACAGAGCTTGTGTCAGGCTTAATGAATAAAGGCAAGAGCTAAAATTCATACAGCCACAGTATTTTCATTTAGTGGCAAAGTTTTTTATCAACTGATGTTTTATTTAATTAGGTAAAAAAAATTAGGTAAAAAAATTAGCTTTGAGTTTATAATCTATATGAAATGCTCTACAAAGAGTGGGCTGTAAAAAGTTTTTTTGTTTAAACGAAAACAGACCACAAAATAAGTCTTTCACAAGTAAAGAGAAAGTATTTGGTGAAATGTTTGGCTTTTTATGTGTCTATGTACAGAGCCATATTGTACAATATATTTCTTAGAATGAGTCTCAGTGGTAAAAGTTTAAAAGCCATTACAAAGTCACCAGGCTGAATAAAAATAAAACCCTCCCTTTGATTATGAAAGAATAAGTATATTTAAGGCAAGGGCTTGAAGTTGACAGGATGGTTCAACTCTTCCACTAAATACACTAATAAATAGACTTACCCAAGGTCATTCTTGTATAGTTTGCATTAGAACCAAGTCTCCTATTATAACTCTCTTCAAACTCAATTAGGCTGCAGAAAGCCACTTTAGCATTAAGTGCTAATTTGAATCTATTTTGATTTCTAATAACCAAAAGAAATTACACATTAATACAACCATTTCCTCAAGTACTATTCTACTAGATTAATGACCATGGCAGCTCTCCCATTAAAAGCTTTTTCTAGCTAGTTACTTAGCACTTAGCTTTTTATGGCACCTTTTGCCATTATGCTCAGTAGTGCATGCAACACACTACATTTAGTAATGCAGCATGCATTGCTTGGAAACGAACACCCATGGCCACAATATAATTGAAACTTCCCAAATTTCTGTGTTTTGTCCAAATTTAGAAGCTAAGTAGTACAAAATCTAATTAAATCAGACTATATTTTTGTGATCCATATACCTCACTATTAAAACAACACAAATATCTTAAGAGGTCTCATTCAAAACAGTAAAATTTTACATTACGTAGAGTCTCCTTTCCAGTATGACCCGTTGTACTGCTGAGGTAAAAAGTTGGCAGCAATTCAAATTTAACCAGTTCACAGGGTTACCTTTTCAGATATGCAGATATACATACAATATATACAAGATATATAATGATAGTGAAAAACTATGCATTCTAAATGTTTACATATAGGGTAATGGTTATAAAAAGTGATAATAATACCTTGATTCTACAGAAACTTAAGTAGTTACTAAAAACAGAATGTAGTGCATCTATTATCTGTGTTGATGAAGGAAAGTGTCCATGTTAAATGAATAAAGATTACAGACATCAATAAAATAAAATAAAATACTGCCCTTGGTGGAAACAAGAGAATCACAACCTCCAAAATAGGAGAGGAATCACAATTAAACTCAATCTAAGCTGGCATAATTGAAGCTATCATATCTGACTACCCAGTTTTGGCCATAGTGATGTTTACAGGCAAGGAGAATTTGCAAAGAACTGGGGAGTCAAAGAGAACCTGTTAGAACCTGAAGTCTTAACACTGCCTTTGCTATGAGGGGGAGGAAGACAGTAAAACCTTAAAGTATATGCAAAATACTTCATTCTTGATGTGGTGGCCCACACCTGGTAATCCCAGCACTCAAGGCTTAGCTAAACCGACTGCCAAATAAGAGTTCTAGGCCAGCCTGGACTACAGAATGAGTTCAAGGTCATCCCAACCCCTGTCTAAAACAAACAAAGCCCCCCAACCCGACATTCTCATCTCCTAGTAAAGAAATCTTCAGAAACACAAAGACTAAAGTTAAACTAGGTACAGTAGTGCATGCCTATAATTCCACTCCGAGAGACCAAGGCAGGATGATCACAAGTTTATGTGCAGTCTAAACAGTTAAGCAAATTAGTTAAGGCCCTGTCTCAAAATAAAAAATGGAAAAAGGCTGGGGAGGTAGGTCAAATAGTTCTAAGTTTAGTACGCTAACAAAAAAAAAAAAAAAAAATCAAGTTAAAATTAAATTAGACAAGATGATATTCTACAAAGGAAAAAAACCTTGCAATAGGAGAGTAGATTACCATAGCTTTATCACAAAGACATTACTATACCCACTTCCTGAATATTCCTAAGACTGATAATTTAGTTGCAAAGAACCGACCAAAATGTTTCTCCAACTATTCCAATAAAGAACATCAACTGTTCACCTTTAAACAATTCTGTTAATGAGCAATAAAATGCTAAATTTAAAAAAAACTGCTTAATACTGAGAGTTAAGATACTGAGCTTTATGATGATTAGTCAAACACTTTTTTTTTTTTTTTTGCGGCACCGTGGATCGAACTCACAACTTCACGCCTGCCAGACAGGTGCTTAAGCCATTGAACTAAACTCCCAGCCCTAGTTTTTTTGAGGCAGGGTCACACTATGTAGCTCAGGCCAGCCTTGTGCTCGAGTTGTAGCCCAAGCCGGCCTCAAACTCACAACGCTCCTCCTACCTCAGCCTCCTGAGTGCTGGGATCAAAGGCGTGCCCCACCACGCCTGGCTAGTCAAACACTTCTGAATGAACGCCTACCCTGTGAATAAGTCTCTAAATATTCAATCAAACATTATAGTATAAAACACCAGAATAAACACTGAAAAATTATCAACTTGGTCTCTGGGACACAAACAAGTTGAACTAACAGTTTTAAAGTGCACCACAAGGCACTGTAATTATAAAGGTTAAGAGACGCATGCTCAGCTTTTTCAGTAAGAATGAAAAAGAAACAAGAATGATACAGGCTCAACTCTCACTTCCATCATTTGCTGGTTATGATCTTTTTTTTTTGGGTGTTGAGAATCATACTCAGGATCTTGTGCTTGCCAGGCAGGGGCTTGTGCTGCTGAACTATATCACCAGCCCTGATTGCAACCTTTGCAAATTATCTAATTTCAATCTCTTCATCTATAAAATGGAATGTATATCACAGGCACTGATAATTTATATAAAATACAGTATCTGATTCAAAAATAGTATCAAATCTTTATGCTAATTTTACCATTTCAAGAATGTGAGTACTTTAAACATAATTTCAATGAACTTTTAATCAAATTATGTACAAATAATCATAAAAAACAATAACAAGACAAATTTAAAGACATCTAACTTAAGAACTTTTTTGTTACAGAAACAGCATTATTTAATGTGTCATTTACCTCACCATATTATGGTCCTCTTACTCACCTAACCAATACCAGGATTGCGTTAATGGCCTCACTCATGCTAGCATTCTACCACTGAGTTATTTCCCCAGCCTTCTTTATGTTTTATTGTAAGATGGTCTGGCTAAACTGCCCAAGTTAGACTTCAACTTGCAATTCTCCTACTTCAGCCTCCCACATAGCTGGGAATAAACACAGGTAGGTGCCATCATGCCTGACTTTAAGCAATAATTTAATCTCTACGTACTACGACATAACACCGAAATGAAGGAATAACCACTAATGTAAGTAATTGCAGAAGTAAAATTTTAAACAGTAAACAGGTAATAAACATTTAAAAATATGTATCTGTGTGTACAAAGATAAAATGTATATTTTAATAGTATAACAAAAGCCAGGTGTGGTGGCACAAGCCTATAATCCCAGCACTTGGGAGCCTGAGGTGGGAGGATCTCCACAAGTTCAAGGCTAGCCTGGGTTACACAGTGAGTTCTAAAACCAGCCTAAACCATACAGGAAAAAGTCTCAAAAAGTTTAAAAAAAAAAAAAGTGTAACAAACATAACCACAAAGACAGGTTGATTTTTTTTTAATTATCAGAATTAGAAACTCACCAGCTTTAGAGGGAAGATCATACCTTCTATGCTAAAAAGTAACACAAAACTAAATAAATAAAACCAGAATTAAAATAGCTAAATAATCTGAATATAGAGTGCTGTAATGTTGGCATTAAATACTCAGCAATAAAAAATATTTTCAAAAACAGAAACAACCAGGTGTGGTGGTACATGCCCTTTTTTCTTTTGAGATGGGATCTGTGTCTTGCTTCAGCCTTCTGAATAGCTATGATTACCAACATGGACTACCACACAACTAGCTTGATTTTTATTAACAAAGCAATAGGTAAATTCCTTTCTCCAATTCCAAAACCTGTGGGCCCTAGCCTTGGAATTTTTAGATTACTTTAGAATAAGCAATTAGCAAACAGTCTTCAGCTGGCTTCTGTTTCAGAAAGTCCAGGCCCAAAGAAAGACATTCATCTGGACCATGCAACAGAGGATAGACAGGGAAGAAATGGAATTTGAGAGTAGAATGGGGGGGAGGGGGGCAGGATGAGCGGATTCACCCAGACCATGATCAATACCATGATGCTGAGGCAATAATGATAACCACTTTCCTCTGGAAAATTCTGCACAAGATTCTGTTATTCAAGATATTCTGCAACTTGGCCTTCATAAGCAGGCATATTAATGACAAGTGTAGGTAAAAGACTGGAAAGCTCTTTCCTTATAATTTTCTGTGTAGAGCTCTAAAAGGACACAGAGGGGAAGGAGCTGTGCAAGAGCACAATGACCAACTAAATTAGGTGATGTTGTTATGCAAATTAAACTTTATTTTAGTAAATGAGGAATACAACTTAGTCATAATGATATGGGTTAAGACCCATGCCTACTACATATATGAATATATATAAATGAAAATATATAGCAGGCATGAATCTTCATACATCTATATATATGTATATAAATATATATATATATATACACACACATATATACATATATTCTACCAAAAAAATGTATGCACACTTCAGGCAAAGAAAAATGATGTTTTTTCAACAGATGGGTGTTACCCTCATATGGAGAGACCCCGGAGAATGTTGTGTGTTGAATAAAACCCACTACACTGCTGGCTCTTAGAGAAATTCAAAGTGCATGTGCAGCAATCTCAATGACCAAGGTTCCTCAGGCAGCAATTCGTCATACTAATAAACGTCTGGAAGCTGATGGCCGCCACTCTGAGTATCTCTTGTAATTGTAGAGGCCAAAGGTAACTTGTCTTAATCTCATGATGTGTCAATAAATTTACTACTGAAATATTTTCTTTTACTGAAGTGTGTAAGGATTTTTTGGCAGACTCTGTATAAGAGTCTATTAGGGGGGAATGAGGTAAATTATCATATATCTATATAAGAAACTATTATGGAGCAGTTAAAAATACTCATATTAGCCAGATACAATGGCACACATGTAACCTTGACAGCACTAAAGAATGAGGCAGGAGGAATGTAAATTCAAGCCCAGTTTGGGCAACTAATGGCTTGACAAGACCCTGTCTGAGAAAAGAGATGGGGATGTAGCTCAGCATGAAGGCCCTGGGTTCAATCTCGTTTACTGCAGGGTAAGGAAGTGGGGTGACTATAAAAACTACCTAGAGGGGGAGGTGCACATAACATATCACATTCCAAAGTGATACATATCAGGTCTGTCTTTCAGTGATAGAACTTTAGTGGGGTTATTTTGGTTTTTACTTTACCCTGTTTTCTAAAATGGTTCTGAATATATATTACTTCTAATGGAAGACTGATTAGAAAGTAGTTTCCTTTAAATGTATTATAAATTTCCTATATTTTCAAAATCTTTGGTATGCTCTAGAGTAGACTTCACTAAAAAATTAAATAAAGGAAGTAGACTAAAGTTATCTTGAGTGGGTAGGAAGTGGAAAAAGCACACTAAGCTTTTCTCTTTGGTAGCTTAGTCAATATACAAAGCTAAACTTCCTCAAAGAATTTTCAACGTACCTTCAGTTTTTTTTTTTTTTTTTTTTTTTTGGTACCAGGAATTGAACTCAGGACCTTGCACTTGCCAGGCAGGGGTTTATGCTGCTGAGCTATATCTTCCAGTCCTCTATACTTTCAATGTTATTAAAACCTCTAACCCTTGGCTTTTTGCAAACCTGAACCACACAATAATACTGTTCTACAATCAAACTACTAACTTACAGTATTCTCATAAAGCCTCAAATTATTTGAGAAGCAATGAACTTTCTCAAAACTCTATAAACAAAGGCTGAAGGATCAGGGACATAGTTCTGTGGAACAGAGCCAGCCTGGCAAGTGTCGTGTTTGATTCCTGGCACCAAAAAAACCCCAAACAAACAAACAAACAAAACAAAACAACAAAGGCTGAAAGTGGAAAAGAGTTAACTCTGCAATATATTAACCGTGACTTCAAATTTTTTTCTCAGGAATCAAATCCATCAATGATCAATTTTTGAAATTTAGTTTTAACAAAATGTTTGCATTTGTGAGCCATGCACTCTAATTCATTTTTTCTTACTGAAAATTAAAAAATAACTCACTCTTAAGTAAAAATTAAAGTGTTACACCTTAAACTCATAATCAAAACTTAAGTTACATAACTGCATGGGCACAGTAGCACAAAGTATCAAAGACAAGGGGAAAATATTAAGTTTTTAATCTAAAGTTTCAAGTTTTTAAGCACAGGAAATGGTTTTCTAGGAAATAAAATAAGTAAGTTTTGACACTATATTGCATAGGGCATCACAACGTCAGAGCACTATTTATAGGGTACAAATACTTTTGTTTAAAAAAAAAATTTGAAATGGGAAGATGCTTTTAGTATGTGGTAAAACAGGCACACTGTATCATACCGTGGAGTACCATGATCACAACTATAAAAACAAAAATCAAACATACAGAATAGTACACAAGACAAATGGTAACAGTTTACCTACTTTCAGAGGAAGGTACAGACTGCGAATGATTTTTCTTTTTCTTTCCTTTAATTTCCTATTCTTATAATGAGAAGCAGTACTTCCACAATTGTTTAAAACCTATTTTGAGTCAGGTGTGGTGGCACACACATGAAATCCTAGCATTTGGGAGGCTGAGGCAGGAAGATCATGAATTCAAGGCCAGTATGGGCTACATAGTGAATTCAAGGCCAGCCTGCACTATAAAACAAGACCCTGTCTCAAAAAATGAAGAAAAAATAAAAATAAAAACCACAACCTTTTTGTATAAGATTTAAGAATGGTTACAAGCTGTTATCATTGAAAGCTCTAAAAGGTGTGCCATCACTGATCTAGTTTGGAGGGATAAAAAAGGTTGTATCATATACAGGTACAAACTGTCTATGATGAATGTGATTTTTATGTATATCTAAAATGTACCAATAAAATCTAATATAAAAAAGAAAAGCTTTGTCTCAGCATCTCAAATATGTATCTTATAACTGTATTAAAATAAAGCAATTAACTATATATATTTTCACTAGTATCTTTTCATCTTTATTTCCTATAGCAGCACAACAAATTTATTTTGAAAAAGTACAAATAGTTGAAGTATAGTTTCTCTTTCATAAGCAAAGACAACAAAAGCCAATTTAACTTACATCTTAATACCATCAGATATGAGTATGACTAGCTGGGTATGGTAGGACATGCCTGTAATCCCTGCTACTCAGGAGACTGAAACAGGACTGCAAATTCAATGTCAGCCTGGACAACTCAGCAAGACCCTATCTCAAAATAAAATTTATACATAAAATGCAAGGAATATAGCTCAGTGATAAACTGTTTGCTGAGCATGGGTTCAATCCCCAGTGCTGCCAAAAATAAGTTATGAATATGAGCACTAAATTATTTAACAAGTTTAAGATTTTTTTTTTTTTTTTTTTTTTTTTGCGGCTCTGGGGATTGAACTTACAACCTCACACCTGCCAGGGCAGGCACTTAAGCCACTGAGCCAAACTCCCAGCCCTAGTTTTTTTGTTTTGTTTTGTTTTTGAGGCAGGGTCGCACTATGTAGCTCAGGCCGGCCTTGCGCTCGCGTTGTAGCCCAAGCTGGCCTCGAACTCACAAAGCTCCTCCTATCTCAGCCTGCTGAGTGCTGGGATTAATAATTATTTAAAGCACCAAGTTTACACATTCAATTTATGTCAAAACATGCACTAACAGTTTATTTGAAATAGACAAAATATTTCATATTAAACAGTGACTTCTAAATATATTTTGGTAATTACCATACTCAAAGAAAAAGAACATAAGAAATAGCACTTCTGACACAGATATGCTGGTAAATGACAAAATTTTAAAGGACAGGGACTCCAATTTTCATAATAATTACGTTGTAAAAGCACTGCAAACCAAAAAGACAATACTTTAAAAACCCAAATTTCTGTTATTTGGCAACAGCAGAACTACACTTTGTAAAACATGGTAATGAAAGAAACCACAAAAAGGAAGGTACTAAGATATTTTTAAAAAGGAAGTAGTAAACTTACTGTGGCATCAACTGTTTTACAACATTTTTATTTTAACCGAATAGTCTTAAATCAGCGATGGTCAACAGAAATGTATCACAGAGCTAAGTGAAATTTTAAATATTTTAGTACCCATGTTAAAAATGTAAAATAAAACTGATGAAATCAACGTTTACTTAACCAATATTTCCAAACATTATCATTTCAACTTATAATCCATTTATTAAAAATTGAAATGTTTTAACATTCTTTTTTGCTCTAAAAATTTCAGTGTGTATTCCACTTACAGCACAATTTGGATACTCTGCTTTCATTGGAGTATTTCACTTAAACTGGGTACACATCTGTAATCCCAGCATTCTGAGAGGTTAGGCTGGAGGATAGCAAGTTTAAACCCCGCCTGGGCAACTTCAGAAAACTGTGTCTCAAAATAAAAAAATTTAAAAAGGGTTGGGAACCACACATGGTGGTGCATGCCTGTAAATGCAGCACTTCGGAGAGGCTGAGGCAGAAGGATCATTGCTAATTTGAGGCCAGCCTGAACAACATGGCTAGACCCTATCTCAACACACACACACACACACACACACACACACACACACACACACAAATGGGTTGGAGATGTAGCTCACTATAAAGGCCCTGGGTTCAATCCTCAGTAGTGAGGGGGGAAAAAAAGAAAAATATTTGACCAATATTTGTATTTCACATAAATTACAGTTGATAAAGTAGATTCACAAAAGCACCTAACTCACTCCAACTTTAAAAGTTTTATAACAATTAAATAACGTGTCAGTTTTTTAATGTTAATTTATTAAAGTTGAATTAAATTTAAATTTCAGTTCCTTGGTCAATTTTTGCCACATTTCAAGCCCTTGATAACCATATGTGGTGGTAGAGATCAGAATGAACTGCACAAGTCCAAATGCTATATATTATATGCTATAAATTCACAAACTAACCAAAGGCAACTCTAGAATAGAGTCCTAACCAAAGGCAACTCTAGAATTGGTCCTACTCTGGAATTTGTTCTAAAGCTGGCACTAAGCATAAATATGGCATGACATGCACAATGGAGAAACTAAAAACAAACAAACAAATAAATAAATAAATATAGAAAAACACTGAAATGTGGTAAACTCAGCAGTTATCTGTGTTTATACAGAATGATTTTAGATGAAATAAAAGAAAACTTTCCTCTACTACTGTAATCTTGTCCTGTAACCACAAACTAATAAACTCAGGGCACTTTATATTGTGTATGTTTTCTTCTGAGACTAAAAAGCTATGCTATATCCCCAAAGGCAGCAGCAAAAATAATGTGAAAGAGGCTGGGCATGGTGGCGCAGACCTGTAATCTCAGCACTCAGAGGCAGAAGGATTTCCGCAAGTTTGAGGCCAACCTGGGCTACAAAGAGAGTTCAATGCCAGCCTGCACTAGAAACTGAGACCCTGTCTCAAAACAAAACAAAACAAAACAAACAAACAAACAAAAAAGAGTAAGAGGACAGAGAATAAATTAATTTTAAAACTTTTGCAGTCAGACAAGATATTAGAGAAAGAGGTATGGCAATCCTGTTGTAGTAGGAACTGCATGAAAAAAGGGTGCCCAAGCAGAATCAGTCCAGAGGAGTTAAAATATTGGCTGTACTAAAGGGTATTACATATATTAGTACATATATTTAAATGTGAGGAACCAGGTTTCTTACTCTTGAAGATATAAATATAGAAAGGGGGAAAGCTTGTATGAACTCTACATTGAAACAGAACTGCAGATATCAATGTGAACTCATGGCTTTCAATACATGTAAACACCTAAGACACTAGGAGGCACACATACACATGAATACTTTTTTATTTTTTTACTGCTATGGTCTAACTATGTCTCCCAAAATTCATACGCTAGAAATCTGATCCCCAATGCAGAATGGAGTGAGGTAGAGTTCCACCCTCACAAATGAATTAATATTGCTGAAACAGGGCTTCTGAGAGTAGTTTTGCTCTCTTGCCCTCTTGCTTCCATTATATAAGACGACAGAGCAAGAAAACTCATTTCATCTGCATCCTGATCTTGAACTTCCCAGTCTTCAGAATTGTGAGGAAATAAACTGTCTGCTCTATAATTACCTAATCTATAATGTTCTGAAGCACAAAGAATAAGAAAACTAATTCCTCACTGAAAAGAACTTAAAAATAGTAAATACTCCCCATTATAGCCATGAGTACACCTGGAACTACCCAGCTCTGGTTTTCTAAACATAATTCTTCACTAAAAGAAACTAGGACTCCATAAGAAATGGCTAAAGCCCAGCTGTAGTGATAGTAAAATAAACCTAGAACAACCCATGTAGAGAGTAAGGATATCATCAAAAAAATATAGACAGGTTAATACAAGGACATAGAAGGCAACTTCTAGAATATCTGGGACAACTATTATTTTTGAAAGTATTTCAGCCTGCCTGGCAAGGGCAAGGTCCTAAGTTCTATTCCCAGCACACACAAAAAAATTTCATATAAAAGTTTTTTTTTTTTAATTTGGTGGGGGTTTGGGGGGGAGGGTAAGGTATTACTATATCCATCACAGGATGATAAGGGAAAAAAACTATTGTGTGACATTTAGCCAAGTGCTAGTACTGCTTAGGAAGTAAGCTTTACTCATGAAGAAGAACAACTGATGTTTAAAACATTAAGTGAATAAAGAATTTTTTTAATAGCAAATAGTTCATTGGTAAATACATGGTTTCAAGTGCAGTAATAAATTCACTTGAACAGGAGACAATAATTAGGTCAGAAGAATACATGCTTGTTAGTCATCAGAAAAAATCAGGGGCTATTAGGGCTGTCTCACAGAAATCCAAAGTCACTAAGAGGCCAAATCTTAAAGAAGATGCATCTTATTAGTTATATGGAATAGGTCCATACATCTGGAATCTCACCTTATAACGACATGATCCACTAGCACCTTTGAATACAATAAAAATGTCAGCTAAGATTTTCAGCAAAGACAATATCTGAATTTAATAATGGTAGGCTCCACTGACGGTCAAGAACACATCACCACAACATCACAAAAGTATTCAAAAACACAATGGACTATGTATACAGCCAACCAGTCGACAGGTTTTTCCCAGAAGATCACGAAGCATAGGCCTATGTAGACTCTGCCACCATCAGTCATAGGTTTGTCCCACAACGCATTCGATTTTTAGGATAGCTGCAGGGCTTCCAGGGGGAAAAAAATCTAAAGCACTTTTCAAATCACCCATGGCTTTAGGACTCCTACACCCTGCAGAACTCCTCTGTTCTTACGAACTGAATAAGGTATTCTGCAGAACTCCTCTGTTCTTACGAACTGAATAAGGTATTCATACCAAATACATATTCAGTAACTATTTGTGAAAGATTATATAACAATGAAATCAAACTATGCTTGAGCCACAGAAAGTTCACCACATATGTTCAAGAAATTTATGGGCACATAAAGAAATGGGTACAGACCCAGGAGTCATGGCTCAGGGCTGTAATCCCAGAACTCAGGAGAGGTTGAGGCAGGAGGATCTTCACAAGTTCCAGGACAGCCTAGACTACACAGTGAGTTTAAGGCCACCCTGGAATACAGTGACATTCTGTCTCACAAAAAAGAAGAAACTGGTACAGTGCAGCACAATTTGCCCACCAAAAGTAAAATCTGAACTAGCACCTCAATATAGTAGTGTGCCTTGTTAACCAGAAGGAATATTTAGTGAACAGTCTACCATTTAAAAATTGCTGGCGGTTGTGCATGCCTGTAATCGCAGGACTCTGGGAGGCTGAAGCACGAGGAGCAGTGAATAGGAGCTCAGCCTGGCTGGGCAACTTAGTGACTTAGCAAGGACTGATCGAAAAAAAAAAAAAAAAAAAAAGAACTGGTCTCCACCCCCCAAAAAACTGCTGGTAACTTTTCTGTCCAGGTTCAAAACAAAACAAACAAAACAAAATACCTGGGAGCATTTTCTTTGTTCCATGGAGAAACCACACATATGGCCCTTCTCAGTGACTTGAAGCAAACAGATCCAGGACAAAGAGTGCAACAGGCTCTATTTTTGACTTGAATAGAGCTATCTTTACCAATAATATTAAATAGTACATGGGGCCCGGGATTTAGCTCAGCAGCGTAAGCTCCTGCCTGGCAAGTGCGAGGTCGTGAGTTTCAACCCCAGTACCAAAAAAAACTCAAAAAAATTTAGTAGTACAGAGCTAAGATTAGGTATGTAGAAGTATGCAACAGAACAAAAGGCCCAAAAGTTGTCTGATAAGCAACTAAGATTCCCAAAGCCTTCCTTTGAAGTTTAATGTTATTAGAACTTCTCTAATAAGACTTAAAGGATCTGCAAGACACCCATAGGCAAAATATTTTCCCTGACCTGGAAATACACAATAAGGCAATTCAGCTTGAAAGATAGGAGAACTAACATCTACATCAAGACTTGGGGATTAAAGGTTGATCTGTACGTATGGAAAAGCCAAAAAAGCCCCTACTGCCACAAGAGGAATGTTTTGAGAAACCTACTGTATTTTAGGTGATATCTTATGTTTCCAAGTATGGATTAGCCCTGGCATTAAAGGAGATGGGACAGTCTGACCTTAAAGGACCACTTTGGTAAAAAGAATCTAAGAATCCAGACCTACTAGATGCTATAGTATTAAGTCTGAGCATGAGAGTAAACAAGCAAATAATAAATATGAACTGATACCATCAACTGGTAAAGTATCATGCAGGCAATACCTATACTATTCTCAAAATTGAAATCCCAAGTCCCAGAACAATAAATAAATAAATAATAGCTGGCCGTGGTGACATATACCTAAATCCTACCACTTGGAAGGCTGAGGCAGGAGGACTGCTGAGAGTTTAAGTCCAACCTCAGCTACATAGTAAGTTCAAGGCCAGCCTGAACTGCACAGCTAGACCCTGTTTCAAAAACATGAATAACCTTTAAAACAGTTATCGGGGGGAGGGGGGGACTTCAACCAACAGTCTAAAACCTTTCATTTCCAATGCTAGCTATCAATAAATTAGTAGTCATCTCTAGCCTATTAAAAATATTGTTTAAATCAAAATAGTTCCCAAAATCTCAGAATATCACATTAATACCTTATTCAGACATCACTTATTACTAACAACCAAACACAGAATGCCAAGAAAGACCTAAGCAGCACAATTACAACATGCTAAAGCTAATAAATTTTACTCATACATGTTCCCCTTTAAAACATTAAAACCAGCTGAGTGTGGTGTCCCAAATTTGTAATCTCAGCTACTTAGGAGGCTGAGGTATAAAAATGAAAATCAGAGACCAGCCTAGGAAACTTAGGGAGAATTTGTCTCAAAATACAGTAAAAAGAGTTGTAGATGTAACTCTGTCCAGGAGTTCTAGCCTAGCTTGCAGGAGGCCCTGGATTCAGTTCCCAAGATGGGGAGAAGAGGGGTAACCTACATTCAAAACAATTATAACACTGGCAATTTAGTTGTCCAATGCAGAGATCAGACAAGGAGACATACAAATGGACCGAATGCATCAAGTAGTGACCAGGACATAAAGAAGACTGCGCTGTAGGAAGTTAAGCCAAGAATAATTTTTGAACGTCATCGTTTAAGAGTATACATAGGTAAGATGCCCATCACTTAAGCAGGTCCTAAGTATGTTAGTATTTAATATAGCTGGTGTTTAGTCACTCTCTGAATATACTTAAATCTACTTACAAGAGCGAGGAACTGATACATGTTTTAAGAGTTTAACAAATTGTTAATACAAAATCTTGCTACTCTGATGAACAACACTTTGGTTATATAGAACTCTTATTTCCCAGTACCAGAAATATTACTAGGGATAAGGGGATATTTTATCCCCATAGCAATACTAAACAAATTAAACATCCCAGAGGATTTTAAAACGTACTGAAATAAGGGCAAACTCATACAAACAGAACCTTCTCAACAGCATATATTACTTGTCAAAGTAAGCAGTAAAGGACGGCGGGGTGCAGGGGAGGTAATAAGCTTTCAAAAAAGAAAAGAAAAACAAGCTGGGCATAGTAATGGGTGCCTGTAACCCTAGCCACTCTGAAAGCTGAATGAAGGAGAATCACAAATTTGAACCCAGTCTGGACAACTTAACCATTAAGTGAAAATCTGCCTCGAAATAAAAAAGTAAAAAGGTGCTATAGATCAAGGTCCTGTGTTCAATCCCCAATCCAAAACAAAAATAGCTGGGCATAGTGGTGCATACTTGTAAACCCAGCACTTGGGAGGCTGAGGCACAAGGATCGCCAGGAGTTCCAGGTCAACCTGGGCTATGCAGTGAATTCAAGGCCAGCCTGAATTATAGTGAGACTCTGTCTCAAAGAATAAAAAGTGAAAAAAAGGAAAAATCTCACAACAACAATAAAACAGAAGTTACATTCTCTGAGATAATCAGTATCATCCAGAAGATAACATCTACTTTTTTTTGGGGGGGGGATTACTGGGACTCAAACTCAGGACCTTGTGCTTGCCAGACAGGCGCTGTGCCACTGAGCAATCCCTCAGGCCCATTTGTTTTTTGCTTTTGTTTTGTTTTGAGAACATAACATCTAAAAAACTCTGCTCACTAAGTTAGCAAACATATTAAGAGCCAGGTGCAATGTTATTAGCTGAGTGCAGTACTACATACCTATAAATCCCAGCACTTGGGAGGCTGAGGCAAGAGGATTACCAGGTGTTTGAGGTCAACCTGGACTACATAGAGAGTTCAAGGCCAACCTAGATTACACAGTGAGAGCCTGTCTCCAAAAAAATTTTAAAAAGAAAAAAACAAATCTCCCTCCTAATAGAATTTATACATGAACACTGCCTAAGAGGCCATTTAAGTGGAGATTTACTTTAAGAAAAAGTGTGAAAGCTGTAAGATGCTGTACCCTAACTTATAATTGCTGGTTGAGCGTGGTAGCATGTACCTGTAAACCAGCACTGAGGAGGTTGAGGAAGGAAAATTGTGAGCTCGAGGCCAGCTGGGCTACAAAGTGAGTTCAAGGCCAGCCTGAACTGCACAGAGAAACCCTATCACAAAAAAAGAGACTAAAATAAATAAATAAATGCTAAAGGGAGCAAGAGAATTCCACTAGAACTTAAAAACTCTTTCCGGTTTAACAAAAAAGTACTGAATAGTGGAAAAACTCAGATACATTCTGTAACCTTATGCAATTATACTCGAGTTAGTTTCTCCAAATATAAAATTAAGAAAATACTGTATCTACCCTAGCTGGGTGTGGTAGCACAAGTCTATAATCACAGTACTTGGAGGCCGAGGCAGAAGGATGTCAAGTCTGAGGCCAGCCTGGATTGTATAGTAAGTGAGACCCCACCTAAGGGGAGCTGCCTTACACTATTTATAAATATGTAATACATTAAGCGCCTGTCTGGCAGGCATGAGGCTGTGAGTTCGATCCCCGGTGCTGCAAAAAAATAAATAAATAAATAAAACAAATATGTAATACAGGCAAAGCATGGTACCTGTCACAAAAAAGGGCAAACAGGTAAGTAACTATTAATAATTATAAATGCCTTATCAGTTTATAAATGTACACTATGCAAACACTACTTTATATACTGGGCCTGAATAAAGAATTGCAAGTGTAAGTAGCACTTAGGCTTTCTGTAATTTTTTTTAATTCATTTTGACTATATCCAAAAAACAATTCAGAACTTTCCATAAAACAGAATTTTAGGTGAAATCTAGCTGCCTCAAGTGAAGACAATTTATAAAGCATGTATTACCATGTTATTATGCAAAAATCAAATGAATAACAGATGATAGCAGAGAAACAAACTATTTAAGAATTAGCATTTGTGGTTTTTTTGTTTTGGTACTGGGAATTGAACTCAACCTCATGCTTGCCAGGCAGGCGTTGTGCCCCTGAGCTATAACCCTGGCTGTCTGTTTTTTTGAGCCAGGGTCTCACTATGTAGTTCAGGCTGGCCTTGAACTCACTATGTAGCATAGGCTAGCCTCAAACTCACTATGTAGCCTAGGCTAGCCTCGAACTCATGGTAAGCCTCCTGCCTCTCTGCCTCCTGAGTGCTGAGATTTCAGTAGGTGCGTGCCACCATGTCCCAGAAGAATCAGCATTTTTTTTTTTTGCAGCACTGGGGATTGAACTCACAATCTTGCACCTGACACACAGGCGCTTAAGCCATTGAGCCAATCTCCCAGCCAGGAAGAATCAGCATTTTATACCAAATATTTTAAGTGAGGATTCTGGAACTTAAGGAGTAAATATCATGAAACATGAAAATGTATTTGGAGTGCTTAACTGTCCACTATAATCAAAGCTAAAATAATAATTAGTTTAGAACAGACTTTTTTTTTTTGCGGCACTGGGGATCGAACTCCTAGCTTTGCGCCTGCCAGACAGGTGCTTAAGCCACTGAGCCAAACTCCCAGCCCTGGTTTTTTGAAGCAGGGTTGCACTATGTAGCTCAGGTCAGCCTTGCACTAGCCCACGCCAGCCTTGAACTCACAACGCTCCTCCTACCTCAGCCTCCCGAGTGCTGGGATTAAAGGCGTGCGCCACCATGCCCGGCTACTAGAACAGACTTCTCTGGTAGATACTAAGAGAAAGCTGATAAATACTGTACTTCAATCAACTTTCAGGTCTTTTCCTTGTTCATCAATTCATCTCATTCGTGACTGTTCTTGAGACAATCTACATATCCAGTTTTCCTTCACCCTTATCATTTGACTTTGCCAAATGAAACGGAGTACACGTACTAATTCCTGATCTTCCTCAGCTACATCTTAAACCCACAGCAAATTTGTTATCCCCAATTCCTAACAGAAAATGTGCACATCAATAAAGAGCTGATCCACTAATGAGTTTTATTTCCCACTGTTTGATTTACATATTAGTCTTTGTTTCATTAACACAAGATCATCCACAAGTTCAAGGCCTGCCTGGGCTATATACATAACGGGTTCAAGGCCAACCTAGACCACATAGCAACACCCTGACTCCAAATAAACAATAAAACAAAAATTAAAAGCCTCTAAAGATTATTAGGCATGTTCATTTAGCATAGCTCACTTAACATGACAATTTTGGAAGGACAAAATTTAAATCGTAACATTAAAAAGTAAACTCTTTGTGAAAGTCCATCTAAATAATCTAAGTTAATATACTCTAAGGCAGAAAGATTACATAATCAATCAAGTCAACCATAAACTAAGAAGAGTACAGTACTGGTATTTTTCCCCTCATGTAGAAAGTATCAATAGCCAAACAATTTTTAAACCACTTAAATTTAAGTCTGTCACCTGTCAAAAGTACAATGTTCTGCTCGGCGTGGTGGCGCACACCTTTAATCCCAGCACTCGAGAGGCTGAGGTAGGAGGAGCCTTATAAATTTGAGGGCCGCTTGGGCTACAATGTAAGCGCAAGGCTGGCCTGAGCTACCTAGTGCGACCCTGCCTTGAAAAACTAGGGCCGGGAGTTTGGCTCAGTGGCGTAAGCGCCTGTCTGGCAGGTATGAAGCTGTGAGTTCGATCCCCAGTGCCGCAAA
>RJWM01010287.1:0-64255 GCA_004363535.1 Dasyprocta punctata
ATCCTTTGGTCCCCTTCCCACTTGAGAAAGATCTACCTCCTTACTTCCTATTACCTATCTTTTATTTTGCTCTTTAACTTATTTATAGTTTGAGTTTCTCATATGAGAAACCATGAGATATTTAAACTAGTGTGTCTGATTTATTTCACTTAACATCATGGTCTCAAGGTGTATCTATTTTCCTACCAATGGCTTAAGATTTTCTTTCTTTATGGCAAAGTAGTACTCTTTTAATGTTTCTATATTCCTTTTCTGTTATTCACCCATATGCATTTATGAGTTTACAGCTCTAATGCACATACCAGTTTGTGACATACTTCTCTTAACCATCACTACATTTACTACTCTTTGTAGAGTAGTTATTTTACTGGGTGCATAATATTTCACAGAGTAGATGGATTATTATTATTTCACCATTTCCCTTTTGATGAGCACTGGGATTGCTTCTATTTTTCTCTGTTATAACTAAGCATACTAAAGAGTACACAACCCATTCAGAAGTTATATATCTATTCCATCCTCTGTATCTGGAAGTTCTACATCTGAGAATTCAACCAATCACAGATTAAATATACAGTATTAGAAAAAAATTGTGTGTATACTAAACATGTCCAGATTTTTTTCTAGACATTACTACCTAAATAATGCAATATAACAACTATTTACATAGCATTTACACTGTATTAGACATCACAAGTAAGTTAGTGATGATTTAAAATATATAGACGGTCCTAGGTTCTGTGCAAATACTATACCATTTTATATAAGGGATTTTGATAACTCTGGACGTCTTGGAACTGATACCTACAGATACTCGGAAAAGATTTTTCATGTTTTTCAATAAAATAGGAAAATTCCTAGCTTTCAGTAGTTATCCTTTAATAAGTTAGCTCCTGTATGGTTTTACTACTCATTTAATTCTGACAAGAGCCCTGAAGGTAAGTATTATTATTATTATTATTACTATTTTGGTAGCAGGGGTCTAACACATGACTTGGTGCGTGCCAGGCAGGCGCTTGTGCTGCTGAGCTAAATCCCTGGACTTATTCTTATTTTACAGCCAAGGTGGTGTAGAAATATGTCTCAGAGAGTTTATGAAACCAACGCTAAACAGCAGTGAAGAAATAATTCAAACCCAAGCAACTGACTCCTGAGTCCTTTCTCCTTGCCAGGGGCTTTGTGCTTCCTCCTACTCATGCTAAAGTATATACTTAACGCAGTTAAATAAAAGATTACATCAAATGCACAATTTATTCCTGTCTTACAGCCCCTTGTCCCTGAACTTGCTCCTTATGATGGTTGCAATACAACTTTAAAATCAACAGAATGCAAGAGGGAAAGCTGGGGTTTCTATTTTCAGTTTAGTTCAACTCTTTTAAACTTTAAGGACTCCCCGTTTTCCCATCCTGGTCACGGAAGAGTCCTGAATTGTCCCTGAGGGGAAGGGAGAGATTTATAGACCGAATCTTGGTCCAAGTCAGAGAGAAAAGTATTCTTCAGAAAGACGTCTTCTGATGATGATTTTGAGAGACTTTCTGGTAATCCCTAGCAAATCTGCATGTTAATAGGAATCATTTACTCAAAGCAGGGATCCAAGAAAATAACTTTACATAATAACGGTAGCTTGATTTGATTACTTCAATTTGGTTCTTGCTATTGAATTAAAGGGAAAGCCAAGTGTTTGGAAGTTTTACAGAGCAATACACAAAATAGTAAATCAAGACCAATGCTGGTTTCAATCTGCGCATCTTTAATACTTCTAATGTGTAGAGGGATGGAGGCAAAATTGAGAGTAAAAACCATTAATAATCTCCTTAGCATTCAGGATGATTTATTGCTTTCTTTCCCACATTGAGAGTGCTAAGCCTACCCAATATTCAGTAAGTCTTCTTGGCAGCATCTTCCTGAAAGAGGCAATTTGCTTTCTTACAGTGCAGTGTCCTTTTGTTCGCTTACTCCCCCATGGACTGATAGGTACTTTTTGGTTTTATGTGGACATTTCGAATCATAGTAATACTTTTTAAAAAAAAATTATGAAGTTATTTTAAACTTACAGAAGGAATCCCCCTAACAGTTCAGAGAATTCCTGGAGATCCTTCACCCTGTTTCATCTTACATGTTACATGGCATGGAGCACTTATCAAAACTAAAAAATGCACTTTGCATGATACCATTAACCAAAGCTCAGGACTTAGTCACGAGACCAAGTTTGCAGCTAATGTTCTTGTTCTGTCCCCAGATCCCACACTGCATTTAGCTTTCATATCTCCTCGGCCTCCTGCAATATGTGACAGCCTGTTGGCCCTTCCTGGACTTCAGGACTTGCCACCTTTGCAGCACTGGCCAGCTGGTCTGTAGAATATACACCTCGATTTGAGTTTGTGTCCGATGTGTCCTTGTTACCAAGAAGCCAGGTCCTGATGCAGTGAGGAACAGGCCGCTCACCTTGGCCTTTGGCTCTTTGTGCCCTGAATGAATCAGTCAAGACACACAGGCCATGCAGAAATACAGGTGGAATCTCCTGTAAAGGGAAAGCCAAGGTTTCAAGTGAGAAGGCAGGCAGGGCCACGAAGACATCCACACTAAGTGCGAGTTTGAATATATTTTCATACACTTTTTATCACAAAAGTTATTCCTGGCATTCAGAGAACTAGGATCATGATGCTTACCAGCATTTTACTTAGAAGTTATTTTAGAATTGCAAAATGTTCTCTTTTGATGGTCAAGTTGCTCAGGGACTTTAATCATGTAGGAAATTTACAAAAGATAAGTTCCTCATTTAAACCAGGTCTCAGCCCAGCACAGGAGGATCCTTTCCTGATATCACTGGGTTGTAGGCTATTGTTACAGGCAGCTGAGTTAATTAGAAATATTATAGGTAGTCAGACAGGGCTAGGCCCTCAAAGGAGCCAGTGCAGAAGTTCAGCTACCTGGTGACCTCTGAGGAGACAGGCACCTCCTGCTATGAGCCAGATCTCAAGACAAAAGGCAAAGCAAATACAACTGCATCCTAAGGATCCACAGCCCAAATAGTTCTCTATCACCCTGAGGGAGTCAGGAGTCAGCATCCTAACCCCCTACAGGAAGAGCCACTGCTGTTAAGTGTGCCCGCTTACTACGTGACTCGCTTCCCCATTTGTCCCCGATTTAATCAATTTTACCTGAGCAATTAATCTCATTGGTTAACCATAGTTCTGTCCCACCTCATGCCTACCTTGCGCATCCCCAGGTTTTCATCACCTTGGACCCGTCTCACCTTGTGGTTTTACTCTATAAAAGTCCCTAGAAAAGATAGTCTTTGGCAACCCGCTCGGGACCCCTTGTGTCTCCCTCAGACAGATGCTTTCTCTCTATATGTAAATATATTCTGCTCTTAAGTTCCTAAAATTCATTCTTTGATTTTAGAGAACACGAACTCATACCGGACATATAGTAGGTTGGGAGTTTCATTTCCCTGTATCACTATGACACCCAGGAATGCCGTGTGCCTTGGATGGCCAGGTGGCCAGGTGTTGGAAGGTATGTGCACAATGTGTAACTTTAAAATGTCACTACATTCTGTGTAATCACTTTGGATAGAAGATCAAACAAATAAAATTAAATGGTTGAAGTCTTTCTTTGCTTAACTTGAAATGCGTGCTATTTTGAACCCCTTGTCCCTCAGGCCCACTAATGTCTAACTAGCTGCTTAATATCTTCACCACTATATTATAGACAGCTAAGCTAGACAGACACTAATAGGCAGTTAGAAAGGGCTGGGCCCTTAAAGAAATCAGCACAAAAACTGAGACACACCAAGACTGCAGCCAGAGGTGAATTTGAACAGAGCGAAGCCCCAGGACGGAGCCACGATAGCCAGGCCTGCAAGCCTCCTTAGCAATAAACAGCAGCTTGAGATTGTACTGTAATTAGTACCAGCTGGCCCAATGGGCCCAGATAGACATCAGATACAGAAGTGGGGGACCAGAGCACCTGGGCCCATACTCCTATCCCTTTCTGGGAATGCCTTTGTTCTTTCTATGTTAGAAATTAATAAGTCAAAGTTAATGATGCTCTCCATATACCCTTGCTATGTGTCTTGCTTCCCTATTGGATCAATTCTAGATAAGCAACTATACTCATAATCTTGTAGCTTGATTGTACTTTGGCCCACATTGTACTCACATTGTGATTTTGCTGTATAAAGTATCTATGGACAAACAGCCTCAGTGGCCACCCATTCAAGACCCTCTTCCTGCAAATCCAGGAGTTACCCTTCTTCTCAATTCTAGTACAACTCTGTTAACCTCCTTCTTTGGTTGGCAACTTCATTCTTCAACGTTTTGAGGCCATGAGCTTAGTGCCTATAGCAACAATGAGACTGAGATTATGCATTAAGGGAAAGGACACTATGAGATAACAAATGTGTCCTATTCAGGGGACCATGTTATCCTGAAGCATTTGGCTGAGCTTATATCTGCCACTGTGAACTAGTTGCTTTCCCCTTTGTGAGTAGTAAATATAGGAGGAGGAGTAGTTCAAGACTACAAATTTCCTGTTTTTACCTAAACATTCATAGCTACACTTTTTGTCCTGCAAACAGTAGTTTAACCTCAGCTAAATGCCTACAAGTTGTCAACAGGGGACTTTAGGAATTAGTGACAAGCATAGGAGCCTGTCCCTTCTTCCCGCAAGTCCAGTATTACAGGAAAGGGCTGGCAGAGCTCCTATTGCCTCCACAAGCTATCCAACAGCTGGATGCAACTAGAGTCACAAAGCCAGGTGTTGGAGCCCGTTTCTTATTGTAGCATGACTTGGCATTCTCCCAAGAAGTACATTCATCCTCTATGTGGCTTAGAAATAACATGATCACTGGAAGGTGAGAAAATGTGAAGTAATGAAACAAACAGTGTCCTGCTAGAGAAATAAGTATCTATAACTTGCACTGCAGAATGGCAAGGCAGACCTTTCTTCATGGGAACTATCACAACAAACATAGGGGATTTCAAGGTATGTTGTGTAGGTGAAGTGTAAAAACTCCTCACAAAGAATGTAATTGTTATGTGCTGCAAAATGTGCTTAAATAAAAACAATATACATATATATATTTTTTAGTTTTCAGTAGGGCAAAAAAACAAGCTCAAGTTTTAATATAGCAAGGGAAAATGAAAATATATAACTAAGTGCTCCTTATGGGTGGGGGTTAATAGACGGAAAATTACCAAGAGTAAAACTCAGGGGTAAGGGGGAGATCCTGACTGTCAGGGCCAAGAAGGCTGAAGGATTTTTCATACATGAGATCCCCAAAGAAGCACACAAAGGCAAATATCAGCAACACAACAGTAGCAGGCAGTCAAGCAGAACAGAGTGCAAGAGCAGCCTGCCTCTTTACTGTGTAATTCTTATACATGCTGTCATCTCACATTTACATTCTTACATGCTAGCCTGATTGGCGCATGCATACTTGTCCACCTTATCCCGCTGTACATTTGGGCTTGATAATGAGGTCTCATACTCAGGTGTCCTTAGATGCCCTTGAGCTTCGAAGCAGTCTGAGTGCTTCCCCACACTGACCCAGTAACCTAATAGGAGTCTTGCAGATTGATCAGGTCTCACTTGCAGGATGGTGGAGGATGAGCACCACAGTCAGATAGGCTGATTCAGTGCCGAGGGGAGAATTCTGACTGCAGCGATTTAACAGGATCCTTGATAGTGCTGGACAATTCCAGAGATACACATAGATGCCTAAAGATCAGGGCCTAATTGAGAAGAGAATTTGGAGGAGCCCATCTGGAGTTTGGTCCAGCAGAGACCCTGTCAGTTTGGTGTCCTCTGGCAGTTGTAGGTCCCATCTGCAGCTGTTCTGGACAATAAGGGACCTGCTTTTGAAGAATTCACAACTCACAAAAATGATGGTGGGGATCATCACCCCCAAATTAATTTTTCTCTTCCTCTCTCTTTTTTTTTTTGGTTCTATTTTTTAAAATGATGTATTTCCAACTGATTAGAATTGAAAATAAAGACTGAAGAAATTAAACCAAAGGAAAACAGTGAGGACCTAATGCCCAAATGGTTATCTAAGTGGTAGTCAGTCCAGGAAGCTCCTGCTTGACTGAGATCCTAATAAAGAGAGAAAGAAATATGGAAGGGGCCCTTTTCTCTCTTGTACATGTTTATTTCTATTTTGTGACAATGAAGGTGTCCTTCTCAGGGCGTTGCAAAAGAAGGATATTAACTTTTTGGTTAATCTCATCATTCATCCCTCCAGACCTGTTTCTATGAACATATCTTTATTTGTCAGGTGTCCCCATCTGGGTGAGGCCACCTATATCACGTCATGTTTGAGTTTCTCTGCTCAGAGGTAAAATCTGCACACCAGAAAGTGGGCAGATTGGTATTATTGAGCAAGTGCTGACAGACGCCTATACTTAATCTACAAGTACCCTTGATAACCTTCATGGATTTGAGGTGGGCGGTCCAGTCAACCCTGGTGGAGCATTTAAGGTACATACAGTTTGGCCCTTCATAGTCAAGTTAACACACTTATGGACTCAACCAACTACTGAGCAAAAACATCTGGAAAAATTTGCACCCGTATTGAACATATACACACTTTTTCTTACTGCTTCTTTAGCAACATAATTATTTATATAGTGTTTACATTCTATTAGGTATTATAAGCAACTTGGAGTTGATTTAAAGGATAGGGAGAAATTGCAGAGGTTATATTCAAATGCTATGCCATTTTGTTGAAGCAACCTGGTTGCCAGTGGATCTTGGTATCTGCTGAGGATGGGCAGGTCCTGGCACCATTTCACCAGGGACACTCCGGGATGACTTGTATTCCACTTTTGTGTGGTCTGTTTGGGTTCAAATCTCACCATTTGCTTAAGTAAATATTTATGAGTTCCATAAATATTGCTGAGTTTGAATACATAATGTTTCTCCTGAAAATATAAAAAAAAAACTCCAGTGCCACAAGAGGAGATACTTGATAATGACAGAAGGCAGTGTAAAATAGGAAAAAGAAAGAAAGGAAAAAGGAGGTGAAAGAAAAGAAAAGAAAAGAAAATTTATTTCACAAAACAAAAGTCAGGCTATTTCCCTCTGTTTAATCCATGTTTAAAATTCTAATGAAGAGTCACCAGGAAAACTTTAATCTGTGTTTATAAAACTCTTGCTGAAGATAGTAAGGACATGAACAAAATTTAAAAGGTAGTTTTGGCCTACTTTAAAACAAAATTTGGAGCCTGGCATGGTGGCACACACCCGTAATCTCAGCACTCAAGAGGCTGAGGCAGAGGGATTGCTAGGAGTTCGAGGCCAACCTGGTATGAATAGTGATTCAAGTCAGCCTGAGCTACATAGTGGAACCCTGTCTCAATCAAACAATCAATCAATCAACAATTTTTGGTACCCTATGAATTAAATGTGAATAATTTAAGAATGTAATTATACAAAATGTCTTTTTCATTGTTATGCAAAACAACAAGGTATTACTTGGGGTTCCCCCAAAAATCTATGCAAATAGTCCCCCAACCAAATGGTGAGGGGTGCCCTCTTTCTAGAGCAAATTTATGCAAGTTTCTTTCTGCAGATGATTTGGCTGGGAGAGCATGTTAGGAGAAGCTCTCAGAAGTACCTTGCTCCCCTCAACCCCACACATGTCTGCACCCCCACTATGAAGGCATCACACAAA
Source organism: Dasyprocta punctata (assembly GCA_004363535.1). Classification (NCBI taxonomy): domain Eukaryota; kingdom Metazoa; phylum Chordata; class Mammalia; order Rodentia; family Dasyproctidae; genus Dasyprocta; species Dasyprocta punctata. The sequence goes on from RJWM01010287.1 coordinate 7,679, forward strand.
CATCTCCACAGCAGCTGGAGGGCTGGACCCAGACAGCCAGTGTGAGGCAAGCAGAATGTACGATTGACGAAGAGCCTTGCAGAACAGTCCCTGAGTCTGGGAGCCAAACAGTTCCCTGCACAGAGCCAAAAGGATCTGGGCGGGCAATCGGCCTGTGGGTAAGAAGCAGTCTCCCACCAACACACGACGCCTTTTCTTTCTCTCCACAGCCCTGGTATTGTCTGTGCTATAACGCTGCCCAGTGTCCTTCCTGGCTGTGCACAAGGCCTGCTCCTGTCTGCTGTGGATATTAATTTTGAGAGCTGTGGTGTTATTCCCAGACAGAACCGGGTTACATGCTCCATTCTATGTGCAGAGGAAGGAATGCAGAATTGAATTTTTAGAAATTTGGTGACTAGTTCTTGTCCTCCAAGAAAGTCTGAGAATATGAAAATCCATAACCCACAGCTACTTTCCTGGAAGGGCAGTTCAAAGGAAAGTATGTGTCAGGCTCACAGGAGGTTCACAGTCTTGGTGTGGAAGAAACAGGACAAGTGGGGACAGGACCACTGGGGGACTAGTGGGGGACCCACTTGTTTTGGGTTTATGGCCCTTCCCTATCATGGCGGGCTAGTTTTATATGTAGATCATCAACATTTTATTCCTATTGGAGTCTCTATTAAAATAACTACTTAATTTAAAATTAGTAACGCAAGTGATTTGGTAAGGTACAGAGGGTAAGAAAAGGTAGACAAAGAGATGAATTAACATGGTGACAGAATTGTTTGATTTTGGCACAGTGTCTCAGAAGCTTCCCTTTGAGTTAAAACTATCTTTGCCACTAAACTAAAACATAATAGATTGCCATTTTCAGTTTGGATGATTTTGCTCCAATTTCTGTTAATCTCTATATCAACTTTTCATTTCATTATCACAAATTATCTCTGGAGTTTTACTGATGTATTATTTTGACATCATTATTGCAAGTACACGTGTGGATGTAATGTTGTGTTCTTTACCACAGCTTTAATTCCTTGTCATCTTTAGTAAATAGATAATATTATATTATAGTATAGTATACCAATATTCCATAATTTGTTTCTCCTTTGTCCATTTTTAAACCTTTAGGTTGTTTCTAGCTTTTCACTATCATAAATAACTTGGCTATAAATAGATCAGTGCATACACCATTTCTTCCTTTAAATCACTTCCTTGAAATAAATTCCAAAGAATGAGATTATGGGGTCAAAGAGTACAAACATTTTAATGACCTTTGACCTGCATTGATGGCCAAATGCCCTCAAAAGGCTTTGTGCCAGTTTTCAAAGAATGATATATCGGCCTTCCCCATAGTCGCACCACCCTCGAGTTATAAGATTTTCCTGAAATTTTGTTTCTTCAATCTCAGTTAGTTGAGGCTAAATACAAGGCCATCAGATTATAAGTAACTCCATAATCAATGATTATTTAATAATGTTTAGGACATAGGAGGGAACATAAAACAAAAAGCAAACTGATAAAATACCTTCTTGGTAGTGCAAGGAGCCTTTGTAAATTGAGTATCTGTGAGCAGGCAGCGCCTCAGGCCTGAGAACAATAAAACCGGTTCTGAAACAAGTGGACTAACGTCAGCACATGAGAATCAAACAGCTTGGTCTTCATTTTATAAATACATTTACACACGTACAAAGCTCTAAACTTTGCTAAAAAAAAAAAAAAAAGAAATTAAGACTCCAGGACACAAATGCTTACTTATGTTATAAATGCCCAAATGAATGATTTTGACCAGCAAAGATTTTACTCTCTGTGACCTCTTGTAAAGATATCCAATTATTTCCCAGTTGTTTTTCCATTTTTCCTCTCTTCCTCAAGCTCTCTTGAACAGAGAGAGAAGATAAAAGAGTAAAACAGCAGGGGCAAGAGGCTCTCTTGTTCCTTTTATAAATTTTGCCTTTGGCCTGGCTCCATTTTCTGAAAATAGTTTGCAACAGAAATGGGAAGTTGTCAGCAAAAGCACTTTGCAGATGGCATCATTTCAATGAAAACTCTGAGTATTTAATTCTTCAGTTGAAATATTGTCCCTTCTTAAAAATATCCCTTAGGATTTCAGTTACCCAGTCTTGCCCAGAGTGAACCTGCTATTAGAATCAGTGAACTGAATGACCGAGGCAAACGCAGCACGTTTACGGGTCACCAGGGTGCGCGGTGGAAAGGCCAAAGGAAATGTACCAGTGTGGGAGACACAGCGGTGCTTTCGGGAAGCAAATCCACCTCAGCTAAAGGAGTCTCCGTTCCTTCTCTCCTCGGCCCCGCTATACCAGGGAGCATGCACGCAGTGTTTATAGCCCTGTGTGCCCGAGAAACAAGAGCATATAAATTCCTATTGAGGGGCCCAGAGCTATGGTGGAAAGGTATAAACAAGGAAGTTCCAGTGTTGGCTTACAACCACTCCTACTTCCCATCGCCACTGTCCATGAGGAAAAGAAGACAAAATGCTGGAAAATGAGCCCAGAGCCATCAGAAAAGGAAGAGAGGGGCCTTGGATTTGCCATGAAATATTAAAGGTGTGATCCTGAGTTTCCACAACTGGATGGGTAAGTGTGTGAGCCATCACTGCCTTGCTTGCTGCTGGATTGTGGCATTGTTGGTGACCTCCAGCTGGGGAAAAACTGGGGATCACCCTGACATCGTTGGGTCATGCTGACATCCTTGGGTCATGCTGACATCCTTCAGTCCTGCTCAGGGACTGCTTCTTTGGAGGTCACCAGGCTGAGTTAGGGAAAGAGTAAAAAGATTAAGTAGCTGAGAAGGCTGGATCAGAGGAAGACAAGGCTGTTTCCCAGAGGGGACCCTTCGTTTAACGGGAGGAATTGTGTGGGCAAAGGGCCTGCAAGCTGGTAAATAGCTAGTCCAACTCCAAAGCGAGCATCTGCCAGTGTCAATGGTCAATTCAGATACAAAATTTCGCTTGTTTGCACACTCTCTCTCCTTCTCTTGATGCCACCTGAATGCTTTTATTCTCAGCATCCCCCATCTTCTGTCACCTTGGACAGCAAGCAAAGTCCAGGAAAAGGACAGAAGCACCTGGCCCCAGAGACAGCCACCTTGACCACAGTCTGACTTTCCAAATGGCTCTTCTCCACGCTGCGTTGTACACTGGTGAGTCTGATGTGCACATTCAGGGTGGGAAGTCATCTAGCCCTAGGACCCTGGACTTAGAGAAAAACCCAACTTGCCTGAGACCTTTGTTTCCTGGTCCTCAAGATGCCAGTAAAGAGTCTGTCTTATTGGGTTTTTGTGTGGATCATATGAGCTCCAGCAAAGTACCTGGCTTAAGTTTATTCACTGGGAAATTCCCAGTCCTGGGACCAATACCTAACAAATACACTTGCTACACAAGACTCCATTCACCTGATAGTTCTTAGGTACTATGGGCAAGTGTGAGGGTCAGGATGGACAGGGGCACTGGGATGAGAAATTTCTTTCCTGGGCCTCAGGAAACCCCACCAAATTCACTTTGGTTACAGCTAGTAATTTCTTCCAGAAGCCAACGCTTCATCCAGAATCTCTTTCAAGCTGCATCCCAAAGCAGGTGTAGGACATGAACTTCCTTTGCTTAAGCCAGCTACCCTTGGCCCTTAACCTGGTGTCACCCTCCTGTTCTGTTTTGGAGGCAGCACATATTTATTGAGACCTGCATTGTGCTAGGGACTCTGACTGCCCCGTGGGTGTCACGTGGGCACAGGACATGATGCACATTCTACAGCAATTTGCAGGCTGTGGGGCCATGATGTGTACAGGTTACAAGTGTCCTGATAAGGCCCAGGGATTTCCCCCCTGTAACTGTCAGGGAAGGCCCTGTGGGAAAGGCATCCCGTCAAGGGGAACAGGACCCAGCTTTGCAGAAATTGACACTAACCATGCAAGCCACATGGACAGAGGTCACCTTTCGGTGAGGCCTTAACTCTTACACTTAAAGGACCCTCATTTGCACAGTCTCTCCCAAGGCTTGAGGAGGGCCTGCCATGCTTGTATGTTTTTGTTAAATGTGCATCTATTAGACGTTTGAACCATAATCCATTAAGGCTCTGGTCTCTCTTTCCCATTTTCTTATGTCTGTGGATGTCGGACTGGCTGGGAGCATTCTTGGTATGTGGCTGACAGGCAGTTGAACTGGGCATGTTCGGTGGGGTTTGTTGTCATGCTTTGCAGTGACTTCTCTGTGTGGCAGTTACTGCCAGTCACTAGGGGTGTAGAAATGGCTTCCAGGAATATTCCAGCCTCCACTGTGCAGAGTCTCTGGCCTGGCAAGAGGAGGGTGCCAGGTTGGGAATCATATTGTGATATGGATACAACCTGTGGTACCCAGCACTGGAAATAGGTGGGTGGAGGAGGAGAAACAGAGTTTGAAATGTACAGCGTGGGAAGTGGGTCTGTGAAAAAGTATCACAGAAGAACATGCATGGTTAATTTAAACAATACATGGAGATACAGACACAGAAACACAGAGTCACAAACACATATAAGCCAGGTGTGGTGGCACATGCCGGTAATACCAGCACTCTGGGAGGCGAAGGCAGGAGAATCTCAAGTTTGAGCCTAGGCTGGGCAACTTAGCAACTTAGCCAGACCCTGTGGTAAAGAAGCACAGAAGATGTAGCTCAGTGTGGAGGCCCTGGGTTCAATCCCCAGTACTGCAAGCTCCCCTTCTCCCCAAATCTTCGGGATTTGTGATGTTCATATTTCTAACTTGTGCAATTTGTTGTGTGTTCTCCACTCATTTTAGATAATAGTCATGTTCACACCGGATCTTGTATTCATCTTCTGACAGACTTCAGCATACAAGACTTGCCTGGTTTATGGACATCCCTTATCCCAAAGATAAGTGGGTCATGGAAGCCCATCCCTGACTCCTGGGATCCTGGCTCCAGCCTCCTGGTGAGAGACATTCCCAGAACCCCTCTTCCCAAGGGGCAGCAGCTGCCCATCCTCGGAGGTGCTGGGGGGAGCAAGGACACCAGAGGGTACCTGGAGGCCAAGGCCCGCCCAGCGGCCTTCCTTCCTGGCCACACGCTGCGTTTGGCCAACAGCTGCCTGGTCCAGCCCCTCTCCCAGAATCTGTGTGGCCATTCATCGCAGGAGAAGGCAAAGAAGGTCGCATTATACTAGGTAAAGCTTATCATTGGCATCTGCCAAAGCTGCTCGCTTCCCCTCCCTCTCTGTCCCTCGGTCCCCAGCAACTTCCCTCCCCTCTCTCCTGCCCTCTCCGTGGCTTTTCAATAGTGTGTGCTTTTATTTTCTCTCTTTTCCCCCTTCTTTCTGATCAAGACAGGGTTGTCTCTCTGGTTGGAAAAAGGCAGTGTGTTCGTGGAGTGCAGCTGCGTTTCAAAGGTACTTTGTTGGCCAGTTATGAATTTGCCTTTGCTAATGTAGGGAAACAGGGAGATTCTTTGGCTCCCCCCCACCCCAAATGAAATTGATGTTATTTCTCTGCCAGTGGCACCCAAGGAAATGTTTTGTTCCATTTCCTCCCCTTTCAGGCTGAGCCCTATTTATGTGTGGAGCTGGGGCCCTGCCATGAAGGATCATTGTCATTACCACCAGCGTCCGAGGCTGGCCAAGTCCAGCAGCTGTGGTTTCATGCCTGCCCTCCCTAAGGTTTATTTCCTTGACAACATGGTCTTGTTTGGCCCAACTTTCTTAGTCTTTCTCTTGTGGGTCCCCCATCCCATTCGACAATCCTTTCTGAAACCGTGCTTACTATTTTGTGGGGCTTAAAATTAGAAAGGAAAAAGTGTGCGTGTGCAACTGTGTGCGGGGTGGGGGAGATGGAGACCGTGGACAGGGGATTGAAACTAGAAAGAAGATAAAGACACCGGAAGTTGGAGAAAAGATACAGGGGCCAGAGCAGGGGCTGATAAGTGGGAAATTTCACCGTAAAGAATGGGATCGATTTTGTTATGATTTCCATAATTGCCACTCCCCGCCAACCCGAGTGTGCGAGGCTCCGCCCCAGCGAGTCAAATGGAACACCTAGGTGGCCCAAGGGGACCCCTGACCCCTATATCCTGTTCCTTTCTCCCTGCTTTGCTACTTTTCTCCTCAATAAAAAGAGAGAGTGAGAGATAATTAACAAAAAACATGGCCTGGGACAATGAAACCACTGGCCTCGGCTGGCGAGAAATGTATCCTGGTTTTCTAGGTAAACTTTCTCCCATCAATCTTTCCTTTAACCTCCCTGTTCGTGGAAGCAATAGGAACAGCCCGCCCCTCCCCTGAGCAAATGCTTTCTTTTGATTGGAAACAAAAAAGGGAGCTCTGCGAAGACGGAGGTGAAATCTGGGTGGTATGGGGCAGCACAATGGGGCCGCTGTTCCTGGCCCGGCTTGTGTTTTACAACAGGGGAGGGGCGAGTGTGAATGGTCTGATGATGGAGACAATCCCCCTGATTCAGGCCGACAAACGCATCTTCTATGCCACACGGAGGAGCCCGACAGAAATGACGAAAGTGACAAAGAGCGTTGGGCGGGGAGAAGGAAAACAAAATGTGTTCGGCTAAAAATCTCTCATGTCCTACATGTCCTAGAAAGGGATCTGTGTGGAGAGCCATCAGGAGTCCTGGGCCACATCTGAATGGCTTTATCTGGACTCTGATTTATTGATGAAGCTTAAGCCACTTGCTAGAGAAAGGCCTGAGGGTTTCTTTGTCTTCCAGATAGAGTACAATAGGACACAAGAGCCAAGATCTCTTGGGATGCTCTCGGGTCCTGTCTTTCTCTCGCCCTCTCTTCCCTGGAAATGCCAACAGCCATGAAAAATGACCAGTGGTGTGCCTGGGAGTGCTGGGGACAAGGCCTGGCCACTTGAGGTCTCCTGAAGAGGGTATTATGGTCAGGGAAAATATTTGTGCAGTGAAGATGGCACACTCCATTTCGTTAATGGCTCTCATCAACCCCAGATAATCATCCCGGCTCCTGGCTGTCAGGAGCGCAGTTGTGGCCAATTCACGGTGCCCTCAGAGAAAGCACCCTTTCTGCGGCTGCCAAGATGGGGACATTGTGTTCACCTACTTGACCAGAGGGGAAAGGGACCTCAAGAGCAGCCTGCCTTGTAAATTACCATTACAACAAGAAGAGACAGCGCCTTCCCTGCCTGGGACCCCCACTGATAAATTATGGCTGGATGGTGGAGATGAGCTGGGGGAGATTGAGGGACCGGAGAGTCCCTCCCCCAAATCCCGCAAGCCCTGGAGAGGCCTCTGCACCTGGGAACAGTACTACCCTAGCAGGGTGTCCAGGGTGGGCGGGACGGGTGCACAGGATTCCTGGGGAGCCCAAGAGGCTCCCTACTTAGACTCTGAGGAGAAGCAAAGGGGCCCTGACTCCCCGCACAGCTGCTAAGGGGCCTCCCTCAGGTCCTTTGCCCTTAACACCCATCTCTTTCTGCAGTCCCCATCCCCAGCCTCCAGCCTCGGACAGCATGGGCAAGAGAAAGGAAAGAAGGAAGACAGGGAGGAAAGGGGAGAGAGAGAAAGGGAAGAATAGAAGAAGGAGGAAAAAGAGTAAAGAAAGAGAGAAGGAAAGAACAGAAGGGAAAGGGGAAAGCAAAAAGGCGAGATGGAAGGAAGGAGAGATGGAAGGAAGGAAAGTAAGAAGAAAAAGAATGAAAAAAGAAAGAAGAAAGGAAGGAAGGAAGGAGGAAGGGAGGGAGAAAAGGAAGGAAAGAGATGGAAGAAAGGAAAGAAAAAGAAAAAGAAAAGCAGCAAGAAAAAGAAAGGAAGGAAGGAAGGACGGAGGGGAAGAAGGAAGGAAAGCACCACCAGCATTCACAGCTAAGAAGGAGGGCCATTTTACTAAAAATGCATTTCCTGCTTTGATTTAAAGCCTGAGGAAGTAACTTTATGTGACATCATAATCCCAGCCCAATGCCGACTGTCACCAACAATGACATCACCTCCTGTCAGGTACCTTGTAACCTGGCACATTAAATTATTTACCTAAGTTACTCTTCCAAGTAGTAGGTCTTTTTTTTTTCTACCGTCATTGAAAGTAACAAGTGCTCGAAAACATCAATCACTTCCTGCAATGTATCACACACAGCCTTGGTTTTAAATAGAAGGCATCAAATTGAATTGAACATTTTTTATTGACTCGGGGTCAAGCGAAGTAGAATGGGAGCAAGTGTTCTGTCCCCTGCCCTGCACAATGTGGCCCTGGGCTATTCTTCTCCTCCCATTGACCAACCCTCAGCTCCGACCCGGCCACCAGGGCTTAGGAGGTTTGACGCCTCCCTTTTATCGCTTTTCTGTGTTCCTCAGCTGTCACCCTGCCTTCCCTCTGTCCTCACTCTGTCCTGCTGTTTCTACGGACTGGGAAGCCAGACAGCCAGGCCTGTCGGCAAGGTGTCAGCAGCAGTAAGTGTCATTACTCTGTGACTTGGTGACCCTGGGCCAATTCTATAACTTCTCTGTGCCTCGATTTCCTCACCTACGAAATGGAAATGGAAACAGCGCTTACTCAGGGAATTATGCAGAAGATTAAATAAAATAATACATGGCCAGCACTCAGGGAAGGGGCTGGAGTAAAGACACTGTAAGTGTCTGTCATTGTTACAATGATAATTTAGTATTAGTAGGGGTGGAGCTGTTCCTGTGAACGACAGGCCTGAACGCCAGAACTTGCCATTTATTTGCACACAAGGACGAGATTTCATTCCTGTTTGCCTATTTTCAGTTTCTTGGTCTGATTCTGTCTTGCAAGGTGGCTGGACATTGAGCTCCACAAATCTTGAGAGGTCACTTTCTTATGAAGCCAGACAGCCCTGAGCCTCAGCCTGCCCTACTCCCACCAGTTGCAAATCTTTCCTTTCTTTTCTCTTTTCTTCTTTGAGTCTGTGTGGGGTGGGGGGGTGGGGGGGTGTGTGTGGCCCTTGGGATTGAACCCAGGGATTTTGTCTTGAGTTATATCCCTGCTCTTTTATTTTGAGGTAGAGTCTCACTAAGTCACTAAGTTGCTCAGGCTGCACTCAAACTTGTGATCTTCCTGCCTCAGCTTCCCAGAATGCTGAGATTATAGGTATGTGCCACCACTCTTGACTTTTCTTAAGTGCACAAACCCCAGATCTGTACCTCTCCTGAGATCTCCCCTCCCTCATCCTCAGGTCTAAATCACACTAAGAAGCAAGAATGACACTGTGTTATTTGAGCACACAGTGTGATTTTACAGTGGGATCAGCCTCCTCGTACATACGATAGGCGAGTTTCATAGCACCTACCTCTGGTTCCAAAGGCAAAATGAGCTGATGCCTGTAGCTGCACAGAACAAAGACTCAGCAGATGGACAAAGATTATTGCTATCTTTTATTCTACTTTTACTACATCAAATTCCATATATTCTTTTCCTCCATTCCTACTAGTGAGCTGGAGATTCAATGTCTTTGCTGCTAACTAGCAAAATTATGCAACCCAGAGTTTAGAAATGAATACCTGTGGTTTGGTTTAGATCTAGATGTGTTCATGCATTCATACGTTGGGTTTTTGGAAAGTGACTGGGGCTTATAGCTGACTGGCTGTTAGGAAATAGGGTGTGGTTGAAAGAGGCGGGTCTCTGAGGGTGTGACCTGGAAGGGTTCATCTCTCTACCCAGCTCCTCCCTTTGCTCTCTGCTTCCTGTCCGCCATGCTGTGAGCGGCTTTCTTCCGCCATGCCCCTCTGCCATGCTGTCCCAGCTTGGAGCCAGCTGACTATGGACTGAAATGTGAGCCAAAATAAATCTCTCCTTCCTGAGGCTGTGGGTGTCCAGTATTTTGTCTTAGCAGCAAAGAAAGTGACTAAGACAACCTGAGACCATTCAGCTCATGCTTCTGGAAGCCAGAAGTTCAACAGCATGACACTGGCATCTGAGTGACATCTGGGGTTACTGCATCCTTACATAATGGAGGCATCACAAGGCCAGGCTGAGTAAATGTAACAGTTTGTGCTTCTTACAAAGCCACCAGTCCCATCACGGGACACCACCCTACTAATCATATCAATCCTAATTATCTCCCAAAGGCCCCACGTCCAAATGCCATGAATGTAGGAATTTAGTGATTAAGTTTTAAACACATGAATTTTTAGGGAATGCATTCAAACTATGGCACATGGTTGGCATGAACTAATCTTTATTTCTTGAAAGAAATACTGTTGAAAGCCTCATATATTTTAATAAAAACAAATATACACACAGAGCAGGGCCATATACTTGGAAACAGTCATCTGTTTCTCTGTTGGCAGTGGAAGGTAGTGTTTGGGAAGGTGGGCTCTGGAGTATTTTATGCCCAAACCAAACAGGGATATGTCAAGAAGAAATAAGTTAATATCTATAATATTTTTACAATAACATCAACACATGGATAGCATTATACAAGGAGGGTTGTTTAGTTATGTATGAGCCAAATACAGTTTCATACCTCCATACGTACAGTTTTATTGTATATCAATGTATAAGGAGCTACTTTCTCAGAGACTGCATTATATTCATCCTAGCATTAGTTATTGAACTAATTTTCTAATGATGAACTTTATAATTTTCCCAACTGTTGATATTAGTATCAGTGATGCAGTGAACATCCATGTGTGTCTTAGTCACTTTCCCATCACTGGACACAATGCCCAACAGCACAGCTTAATGAAACAGGGGTCTATTACAGTTCATGATTTCTCTGTGGTTAGCTGGTTCCAAAGCAGAAACAGGATGGCAGAGGGGCAGGATGAAGGAAAATGTACTCAACCCGGGCAGCCAGACAACAGAGAGAGACAGGGGAGGAGCCAGGGACAAGAACACATCCTTCCGGACCACGCCCCCAGGGACCACTCCAACCAGGCCCCGCCCCCTAACAACCCATTCTCTGTGAACTCCAGGGGATGAGTTCACTGATAAATACAGCGTCCTCATGATCCAATCACCTTACACGCACGTGAAGCTTCTAGGGGACATTTGACTTCAAGTCATAACAGTAGACATATGTTTAATATTATTCTTTTCATTTTCTTTGAATCAATTCTGAAGAAATAGGGCAACTGGATCAGACAGTCAATACCACTAGATTGCACTTCAGAAAGATTCCTGAAAGGGCAGTCCCTCCAATGCCTCACTGGTACATCTCATTGTCGTTTTTTGTCATTGTCAGTAGTTGGAAAAGGAAGCACAAGGAGACCTTATTTTTTTATGCATTTGATTGACTAAAAGCAAGGTTGACATCTTTTCATGTGTTTTGCAGGAGACAATTTGAGTGGCTCCCCTTGAATGCAGAACATTTGCTGCAACATTGATTATATCAAGGCTTATTTCCATATACTGATATGCACAAAGCTGACTATGGTATTTCTTTCTCTCTTGAACTGGCTCTAAGCATTGCAAATAAGGCTAGCTGAGGTACTGGCATGTAATCTCCAAAGACATGAGACAGTCTCCTGTTTCCTTGCATAGTGCTCTCTGTAAAAGATCAGTACAGCGGGATGGCAGAGCCACTCAGCTCTAGGAATGTCAGCAGGGTATGAGCCTCAAAGCAAGGGGCTGTAAGTCCTCAGGGCACAAAAGTTTACATATCAGAAACTGAAGCAACAGTCTCCTAAAACCATTCAAATGCTATCTTAATTGTATTATGCAGATTGATCCTTCTCCATGTCATTCTCCCTGCATTTTGCAAAGATGCTTTTCTCCCTACCTGGCCAGCCAGCTCAAGTTACTCATGTAGTTCCCTCCACCCTCACTATCACTCATCCTCGAGCCACCCCCTTCTTCACAAGATAGTAAATTCGGAGAGAGGCCTTGAATCAGGGCCTGTGCCCGCACATCCTCAAGAAGATTGGACTTACGGCCCCTTGACTGTCCTTAACTTTGAATATGTGTTGGTGCCTTTAGTCTCATCATGGGTTGCTTTGGAGGTGGTAGATTGGAATTAACTTTCCAGGATTCCAATAACGTCTTGAGGGGATTATAAATATAACTTATTGGATTGTGAGGAAGATTAAGAAAGGAATTATAATACTTAGATTACAATACTCAATACTTGAGTTTACAATAGTGTTTTGTTCCCATCTTCCACCCATCAGTCTATTGAGTAGATTATTAAGATGTTCCACATGTTGCCAATATTTTTGCCCTTTTCCAGTTTGCCTTTATCCTTGTTTCTGGTTCCCAGCACCATACAAAAGTAGTGGTGAAGAGAGAAGGTGGAGAAAGCACCATTCCTGGGTAATTCAAGTCTTGATGAATGACCAAGGTTCTACCAGACAAAGGGTAGGAGTGTCATTCTAAACAAATGGCATTCAGGTTGGGTCCCTAGAGCCTAAAAGAACCTGAAGCTATCAACTGTTTCCTAGCATCAAAAGTCAGATGAAATTCATCACCTGGGTCCTTGCACAAGAAGTACTGGGTCTGGTTCTTCTGCTCCCATTCTCTTGCCTTCCCTTCCTTTGCTCTCCAGTATGGAGGCTGCCCCAGCAGCAGGTCTGGTGGCCAGGACAGGGGGCTCTGGGGGTAGGGTATGCACAAGGTGGGCAGAAAGAGTAACCTTTGGAGACTGGTTATTTTACATCAATGAGTTACTTACTTGAAAACTAGGCAAATACACTGATTGATGGAGATTGATTTCTTCCCATCAGAGGATAGATTCACACTGATGTTAAGGGAGAAGACTAGAAGGAAGCCAGAGGTGTTGGATTAGAACACAAACCATCATTTAAAAATAATTATATATAAAAATAATATATATATGGGGTGTGTATCACATATAAAAATATGTAATATTCATATAATAATATTTAGGTATGTCACACATACACACATGCAGATAGATATAGAAATTGTAATGATGCATATATGAGAGTGGACATTTACACACTCATATATTCACCAGGTCTGTCCCCTGAGACAGTAACACTCATTAACAATGAACCTGCCAGCTGGGTGTGGTGGCGCATGCCTTTAAACCCAGCACTCGGGAGGCTGAGGTAGGAGGAGCCTTGTGAGTTCAAGGCCGGCTTGGGCTGCAATGCAAGTGCAAGGCCGGCCTGAACTACACAGTGTGACCCTGCCTCAAAAAACTAGGGCTGGAAGTTTGGCTCAGTGGTTTAAGTGCCTGTCTGGCAGGTGCGAGGTTGTGAGTTTGATCCCCGGTGCCGCAACAAAAACAAACAAACAAAACAATGAACCTGTCAAGCACTGAGGCATCGGTTTCTAAATATCCCTGCACCAAAAGGAGAAAAAGTGCAGGATATTTGAAGAAAACAGTGATTCAAGAATGTGACAGAGAAAGTGAACAGGAATCCTGCAACATCTTACTGCACTGCACAAAAACCTCAAGAAATGAAGGAGACATTTCAACAGCAGACAGGAGCCAGCTTGAGGAATCTCCTACAGACAAGGCTAGGAAAAACTGAAAAGTATATAACATGAATATCAGATTACAATCCATTGAATAAAATATGGGGCCAAGAGTCCATACTGATATAAATAAATAAGTAAGTAAGTAAATGGAGAAAAAGAAAAAAATTTCCCCAAGAGAATCCTAACAAACAAATGTAGAAGGAACAAGCCATGACTAAGAAAAATTTATGTCAAGAAGATGTAAAACTATACCAAATTAATGTGAAAAAGATAAAAATAGGCAAAGGATCAGAATGCATGATTTGTTTTGAGTATAGTGTTAATATTAGCCATCTTTGCATGTCTGTAATGAAATACCAGAGGCAATTAACTTTATAAAGAGCAAAGGTTTATTTAGCTCACAGTCTTGGAGGTCTGAGTTCAAGCCTGGGCACTTGTGTTCAGTGCCCAGTAACCCTTCCCAAAAAGATTAGGGAAGTTTTTGTTTGTTTGTTTGTTTGTTTTGGCCTCTGGTGAGGGAGGCACATCATGGTGGGAGATTTTATCTCAAACTAGAAGAGAAAGAGAGAGAAAGGAGGAGGAGGAGGAGAAAGAAGAAAAGGGAGAAGAAAGAGGAGGAGGAGAAAGCGGAGGAGGAGCAGGAGGTAGAGATGGAGAAGGAGACAAAGATGAAGATAAAGAAAGGAAGAAGAAGAGGAGGAAGAAGAAGAGGAGGAGAGGAAGAGAAGGAAGAGGAGAAAGGGGAGAAGGAGGGTTGTCCCACATCTCCAGAGACCTGCCTTAAGGCCTCACCTCCTAAACGTCCATAGCATCTGTCACTAGCACCAATGGGGAGACCATGCCTTTAATACAGGGACTGTTGGGAGAAATGACCCATATTCACACCATAACAAGTTGAAATGTGCCTAACCCCCAAGTGAAGTAGATATGCAGAATTCTAACATTCCAATAACTCAAAGTGTGACCTTATTAGAAAACAAGATTGTTGAGATATAAGTAGTTAAAATGAGACCACCCTGGACTATGGTGGGACCCTAATTCCACAAGACTGGTGTCCTTCTTAGAAGAGAAGAAACACAGAGATACAGGGAAGAGGCCCGTGAGGATGGGGGCAGAGAGTGCTGCATCTGCAAGCCAAGTGATCCCGCAGTCAGCGCAGTCTGGAAGAAAGGCCGGAATCCAGCTCTTCCTGAGTCTTCAAAAGGAACCACCCTTGCTGACACCTGGATTTCAGACTCATAGCCTCTTGAAATTTGAGCCACTACATTTTTGTTATTTAAGCCACACAGTTCACAGCGCTTTGTTACAGTAATCCTAGGAAACGAAAACAGTCCATTTTCCTAAAGAACATATGTGAATGGCCAGGAGGCCCATGAAAAAAATGTTCACATCATTACCCACAAGGGAACTGCAACTAAGACCCACAATGAAATGCCACTTCATACTCATTTTGATGACTTGAATAAAAGAGAAAAAACCAAGCATGGTGCTACATACTGTCATCACAGCTCTCTGGGAAGCTGAGGCAGGAGGATCACAGGTTCAAGTTCAACTTGAGCAATTTAGCAAGACCCTGTCTCAAAATAAAAAATAAAAGGGTTGGGAATGTAGCTCAGTGCAAAGGCCATCCTGGGATCAGTCTGCAGTACCTCCCCCCAAAAGAGAGTGGTAACAACAATTTGTGAGGATGTGGAGAAATTATAACCTTAATTCAATGCCATTAGGAATAAAAACAATGAACCTGCTTCAAAAAATAATTTGATAGCTCCTCCAGTAATTGGCATTATCATATGTTTTGGTTATTTTTTCTCTTATTGCTGAGACAAAATACCTGACACCCAAAATTAAAGGAGGACAAGTTTATTAAGCTCACAGTTTGTAGAGGTTTCAGTCCATAATTGGCTGGCTCCAAGGCAGGGTGGTGTGGCAGAGGAGAAACAGTTCATGGTTAGCAGAAAGTAGCAAAACAGAGGACAACCACGGGTCTTTCTGCCTCATATTTTACCCAGGCAGCTTAGTGTACTTGAACCTAGCATCGCACCATGAATCAATTCTGACATCACACACTCTACATCCAGCCACTTCTGAAAAAGCCCCACCTACGACCTCATGAGGCTTTGGGGGGACATCTAGACACAAGCCATCACATCATATGACCCAGCAATTCCACTCCTAGTTATACACCCAAAGGAAATGAAAACTTATGTCCCCACAAAAACTTGTACATTAATGTTCACAGAAGTATGATTCGTAGTAGCCAAAAAGGAGAGACAGCCCAAATGTCTGTCAACTGATGAATGGATAAATTAATTGGTATACCCATGCAGTGGGATATTATTCAGCAAGACATAAACTATTAATGTGAACTAATAAGTGAACCACAATATGAATGAACCTTGAAAATATTTTGCAAATGCAAGAAGCATCGCAAAGGGTAACATGTTATACAACTCTATGTATGTGAAATGGCCAGAGTAGGCAAATCTGTATAGAAAGAAACCAGATCAATGTCTAGAGCTGTAGATTTGGGGGTACTGGGAGTGACAGTTAAGGGGTACAGGGATTATTTGGGGGGATATTGAAAATGTTTCCAAATTATGGTGATGGCTGTGCCACTGTAAATATACAAAAAACAATTGAACAGTACACTTGAAATGGATAAACTGTATTACATGTGAGTTATGTCTCAGCAAAGTTGTTTGAAATGTGGAAGCATTGCTAACTAAATTAAGAAATCCCACTTTTAAATTGAGACAATATCTAGTATGTTCAGTGTCACACAACCAATATTTCTATTTTTAAAATATTTCCATAACTCCAAAACGAAACCTTTATCCATTGAATAGTTTACTCCCTGCTCCCACCTCTCACTGATATTCAGAAGCCACCAGTCTGCGCTATGTTTCTATTTTCCAGTTGTGGATATTCTGCATTAAGAGGTTTGAAAAGGGGTTTGCTGTGCCTTTGGCAGAAACTCAGCAAGAGTTGGTTAAATGGGTTTGATGTGCCACGTAAGAATCAAGACACACACAAAAAATAAATAAATAAAATTAAAAAAAAAAAGAATCAAGACGCGAATTGGAATCCTGGATCCTCCACTTTTGGTTGCTGGATCTAAGCCTCAGTCTTCCTGATGTGTGACTGGGTTGCTCTGAGGATCAAACAGATCTGCCACTTACTGTTAGCATGTAATGTGCCAGGTAATTTGTTACCGGACAGAAACATCCCCTCTCCATTCTGGTTCCGCCATCAGCTCTCTGGGCACAACAGTCCCTGTCCTGGAAAGTGTGTTTCTGAAGAGGATCAAGCAACATTCCTGAAAGCTGTTGAAAGATAGTCTCCCTGAGAAGCCCAGTTCCCATCCTCCTCGATGTGCAGAAATTTTTCTGTTTGCCATAACTGCAGTTTGATTTACTTGATTAGGGATAACATAGAAAATGGGGTAGGACACACATAATGTGTCAGAGTGATGATGGAATCCAATCAAGTATTTTTCACAGAGAACAAGAACATTAAATCATGACACACTGAACGTGGGAAACAAGAATATTAATTTGTATATGCAAACCACCTGATAAGAAGATGCACAGAAGGAAAATCAGCTAAATGTAAGAACTGAAATATATGCTATCTGTCACTGGGCTGAGGCATCATCAGAAGATAACAAAACAATTTCAGAAATCCTAGAGAATGAGACAGAATTAATACATACATGGAAAGAACCAAATGGCAGAACAAGACAGCCCATGCTTCTCTTAATTTTATTAATAATAATTTCAAAAAAATCATAAGATTCTGAAATTTAAAAATGCAATGTCATTTAATGATATAAAATATCTGTTTTATATCATATATTTGACTTCAAAGAACTCTAACTAGAAATTTTAAAAGCATTTCAGCCACTAAGTAATTTAAACTTTAGACCTGAGTAGCAAAGGAATTTCAGGATGCATAACAGGATGAAACTATGAAGTCAAGAAAACATACACAGAACTTATTCTTAAATGGTTCAGAGTACACTTAAACAGAGAAAAAAGGAATTATTAAGGAAATGTGATCAAAGGTTAACATTTGAGAAACCTGAAAGAAAAGCATGCGTATTATTACTTTTACAACTTTCCTGAAAGTCTGAGGTTTTTCTTTTACCAAAAGGGTTAAAAATAAAAAGTAGATGATTAGAAATATTAAAACCAAGAGAATCAATAAATGAAATAAGGCATAAAAACAAATGATAGTTTAAGAAGCACTATTTAAACTGAAATATTTAAATTGGCTGATTACATAACCGCCTATCTATATCCATCTTTAGCTCCTTCTGCTCCTTTTTTGAAACAGGTCTAAACTGGCTGCAAAGCATAAAAACAACAAAAGCATGTTTAACTTATTAAGCTCTCATCAGGCTTTTCCTGAAGTAAGGTATTTGCAAACTCAACTTTGCACTTCATATACTTTCTAATTGATTGGCTTTTTAAAAATATATAAGACAACTCCAAGGTTATTTGTGCAACTAGAAATAAGTAAAACAGGAAAGTATGAGTAGACTATTCACAACTATAGTTAATGTTGATTGACAAAGAAAGTTGTGAATCTAGGATGGTACTATTTGGTTAGCGTGGAATGTCTCACATTGTTGAAAAATTTAAAATGTTTATGTATTTGAAACCCAGAGAGATTAGGTTTTGCTGGTTTGCCTCTTTTTTTCAATAGTGCGTGACTACAGCACACATAGTAATGACCTTCCTCGTGGGGAGTTGACGCACACAAACAACACAGCTCCATGCTCTTCACGCCCGCCTTGCCCACCCTTCCCTCATGGCTCCATCTTTCCTCCCCCTTCTCCCTCTTTCTTCATCTCTGGATCCTCTTACGATTTGAGAAAGATCTATCTCCCTACTTCCTATTATCTTTTATTTTGTTCTTTGTTTATAATGTGGGTGTTTTGTATAATAGAAACTACAAGATATTTAAGCTTGTGTGTCTGATTTATTTTGCTTCATGTTATGGTCCCAAGACGCATTCATTTTCCTACAGATCACTTAAGTTTATCCACCTTTATGGCAGATTAGTATTCCACTGTGTGTATATACCACATTTTCTTTTTTCATTCATCTGTTGATGGACATATAGACTGCTTCCAAGACTCAAAGTTCTGTGCATTAAAGTTTCTGTCACTAGCTTGGTGCTAATAGGAGGTAGTGGAACCCTTAAGAGGTGAGGCTTAGTGGGCGGCCCTTAGGTCACTGGGGGTGTGTCTTTAAGGAAGTTAACAGGACCCCGATCCCTTCCATGAATTTTTGCTCCCAGGCTCATGATGAGATGCACAGTTTTGCTCTGCCTTGTGCTCCCACCATAGTGCACTACCTTGTGACAGGCCCAAGGGCAACACAGCCAACTGGCCATAGATGGAAACCTCTGGTCTGTGAGTCAAGATAAACCTTTTTTCTTGATATTTGTAATAGTGAAGGAAAACTGACTAACACACACATTAAAATTATTCCATTTCTCTCTCCCTCTTTCTCTGCCTCTCCCTGTGTCCTTTCCATTAATAGCCACTAAGCACATGCTAAAATCCAATTGCTGTATTAGATGCTGGAGATACACAGATGAAAAGATCAATGTCTTGCCCTCAAGGTGTGTCTACTCCATCTTCTAAAACTACAGATTCTTCTGGGAGTTTACATGTTCAGACACATGGCCCATATTCAAGTTTGGAGTCATTTCTACTAGAAACTGATGACAGTGTGTGTATGAGCCCCTCTGGGCTAGATTCATCTTTCTGTGCTTTTCTCTGCATTTCAGAAAGAACTTTTACACATATTATTTCTTAGGACTTTCCTCAAGCTCATCATAATCTCGTTTTACTGATAAGATTATTGAGGCCTTAGCTGTTAATAAGTAATAAAAAGACCACGAGGTAATAAAAATTAGGACTCACAGATTCTTGCTGTGGGTGCTAATTATTTCTTGTTTGTCACTCCTGGGTTCCACAATCCTAGTCCTGATTTGGAAGCCAAACTCCAGCCTCTGGAATTTAATTTCTTGTTTTTGTGGGTTTATTTTTTAGAGTGTGCAAACTTGACAGTGGACACTGTAACATGGGGCTGAATTTAGAATGACTTAAGAAACTCAGTGAAAGGACTACCATGCTCTGACTGATATCTAAATTTAGAGCAAGTTAGAAGCCACAGAAATGGCCTAAGCCCAAGAGAAGGGAGGAAAAAAAAACACAATTTAAAGCAGACCTAAGTCTGTCCTTTGAGCAGAATGTGAGACAATAAGCCCCCCCAAAAATACAAGAGTCAAATTGGTTTCTCTTATCATATCTTTATGCATTCTGACATATCTTTAGGCACTCAGGTGGATGGGTTAATCAACTCTGCTTTTCAGAAAAGGAAACAGAGCCCCCCAGAGGTTACACAGCAAGTCAGCTGCAGAATGAAGATAGGGTAAATCTGCTGAAGGAGGTGAAAAAAAATTAGGTTAAAAAAAATCAGGTGAAAAATAAAACCCACTGCTAGCACAAAGGGGACAATGTGGCTTAAGCCACAGGAAAATCACCTTAATTTTATTGATGTATATTAAATTAGTTAAGGCAATATTCCATAATGATATATAGAAACTGTCTCTGTATCTGCCTGCCTATCTGTGTATACACTTAACTAGAGCATGTGGCGATGTAGCCATAAGCTCGGATACACAAAACCTAAGGTGATCCCGTATCTATCCCAAACAGCAGTCCTGTTCATAATACAGGAGAAAGGGAACAACTCACTAAGCTTAGTTATTGTGTTTGTTTACTAGTTTGGCTTCTCTGGCAAAGGTGCACAGGTAGTAAGCTCAAAATCCCTAACTAGTCCCCTGTGATCATTTATCCCTCCCCGCTAAGGCTGCAGGCAGATGTGAATATGTGCTGAGAAATCCCGGGCACCTTGACCTGCAGATCTCCCCAGGGGAAGAGGCTTTGCTGTCAGTTGTCTCTGGAGGAGCCCCTAGTGGGAGCTGCAGCGACAGACACATCTTCACCCATGGGGGATCACTGGCCCAGGGTTTGGAGCCCAGAGATGAAGAACCTCAATCAAAAGAAACTATAAGCCAGGTGTGGTGGTGCATAGGAGTAATCCCAGGACTCTGGGAGGCTGAGGCAAGAAGGTCACAAGTCCAGGCCCAATCTGGGCATCTTAGCAAGACCTTGTCTCAAAGTAAAAATAAAAGGGCTAGGGATGTAGATCAGCACAAAGGCCTTGGTTCAATCAATCCCCAGTACCACAATAAATGAATAAATAAATAGGCTATTTACCTGCAAACCTATCTCTAAAAGACTGGAGCTTTCTTCCCCAGCTCTGGATGTCAGCTTCTTGACAGTCCAGTTTCCATGAGTATGCATCTGTCAGGGCACGATTTTGATTTTTAGTTTTACAGCCATGCGTGCTATGCTGCCTTCATAGGCCCTCCTCCACCGCCATTTTAAGAAAGATCTGTAGTCTCCATGATTCAACTCTGTCAATACATCTGCAAAGTCACTTCCATTTACTTTGGTAAAAACCAAGGACCCAGTGGTATCCAGCCCACCTGGAGGAATGGGAGGGGCAGAGAGACACGTGCCCAGCTACAACGCGTCATTCTCTAGAGGAGTTCATTACCTTATCTGCAGGGAGAGAGGAAGGAGACAGAGATGTCTCAACTCACGCTCATGACTCCACAGATTTTGTCGCTCACAAGGAGCACCCATTCACTTTCCCTAATCAAAAGCCTTGTAGGCTCGCGTCACCACTGTGCGGCTGGTAATTCTGTGTCCCAGCTAATTCCCACCTGACAGCCAATGGGAACGCACTTCTCCAGGTTAAAAGCACAGCGGATTTCTTCCTGCGTTCGGACCTCATCTGCCCCTGCGTGGCAGAGAGGATGAGCAGTAATGTGGGAATTCTCTCTACCTGCTGCAGCTCATCTGTTTCCTCTCCGGCGGAGGGAGCCGTCCCCTCCCCCTTGGATAAGGATTATTTGTCATTAAAATGCTGTGGCTTGCTCCGGCTCTCTTTTTACAATCTGGATGTTGCCTACACTTTGAGAAAGGTTTTTGAAGGAAGATTAGCAGGATTAGGAAAGGTTCACATATGTTCAGCCTCACTCTTGGTGTTCAGGACATCACAGCCCTGCACCACCCAGGAAGCAGAAGAAAAGAGAGCGCAGCCAGGCACAGGCAGAGGCGGAGGAGGGGCGGCGGGGTGGAGAGGAGCTGTGTGGTTCTCCCTCCACAATGGCGGGCTGGAGTCAAATGCAAATCTGGGGATGCTGGGTACTGGGGAATTCCCAGGCAGCGTGCTACGATTTTTTTTTTTTTTTTTTTTTTTTTTTAGTGGTTTTCCCTTCACTTCTTGTATTATTTAAATTCACAAAGGAAAAATAACTTATAAACAGAAGTTTATTTAGCTCGTAATTTTGGAGTTTCAAAGTCCAAGTGTCATAAAGTGGGCTTGAATGTATCACCTGCTGGTACTACAGAAAGCAGCAATGGGAGGACGTGTTGGGGGCAAAGGGTTACATTTTGACTCAGCAGAGACAGAGAGGGGATGGGGTGGGGTCCCGTAGTCCTGATTAGGAGTCAGTTCTACCATGAGGCTGCCCTCCCAAAGTTTCCTTCACTGCTCGATAGCAACTCCTGAAGAGCAGGCCTTCAATGTTGATGGGCCCTTACGGGACACACAGACAATTCCATGATACCCAAACCACAGCACTTCCGGTGTGATTTGTTTTTTCCTTTGAGAACCTGGCCAGTGTAGGGAGAGAGAGGTCAATGGCAGAACTCAACGCTTGGGCCTAGGGGCAGGTCCTAAGACCTATGGCCTACACCCCACCCCCGCTGACCCTTGGCACTGTGCTCCCTTGTCCACTTTTTCTTGCCCTGGTTGCTTTCCCGCCAGCACCAAATGAGGCAAGGGTTATAATTTCAATAGTCTGTGGGGAAAACAACCTGTCCCAAGTTAGAATATTTCATTAAATTTCTAACCAGCCTGAACTGATCATCCATCTGTGCTCTTGGGATGTCACACCGGGTGTCTGAGTCTATTCAGTTTGTTATAACAAAATGCCTTAGATCATTATAACAAAATACTCAAATAGTCGACCTTTGTTTCTCACTGTTCCAGAGGCTGAGAAGTTCAAGGCTAAGGTGCCAGCAGATTGAGGGCCTGGTCAAGGCTTGATTTGTGCTCCATAGATGGTGGCTTGTTTCTGCATCCTTCTGTAATGGAAGGGCAAAAACAGACAACAGACTCCCTCAAGTCTTTTAGAAGGTCGCTAATCCTAGTCTTGAGTTAATCACTTCCTAAATGCACCATCTCTTGCTATTTTTGTACTGGAGATTAAGCTTCAACATGAATTTTGGAAGGACACAAACATTCAAACCATAGCACTGGGTACCAAGAGGATGTAAAACAGGAATAAAAAATGGCTAGGTAATTTTAGGATCTTCCCATATCTCCACATGAAATATGAAGAGCAACTATAATAGCAAAGCAGAAGAGCTATGAACAATATTTACAACAGAGCTGGAGATGAGGTGATCCCTGCAAACACCAGACACTAACAGATGTGGGTGCAGTGTCAGAGGTTCCAGACCCACGTGGTCAGAGTGGCAGCGCTGGAAGAGGAGAAGGTTCTGGTTCAAAGGTGCCATGGATGGAGCAGTCACAAGTAGGTGTTCACTGGAGAGCACAGCAGGCAGAATCAGGAGCGGGATCTGCAAATCCAATACATGGCCAAGTGCAAGACAACGATCGTGCAAGAACCTGATGGTGTTGCTGTGGTCTGGGTCCCTGACATTCAAAAAGGGAGCAGAGTCGCTTCTAATGGAAGCCTTTGCTGAAGGGCATCTGGCCCAAAGTAAGGAAAAAAGATTCAGATAAATAGTGGTGAGGAAGGAGAAGGAGGCATTGCAGATGGCAGAGCTCTCAAAAAGTCTGGAGATTTTTGTTTCTTTAGAAAAGTAGTCTTTAATCCCAGCACTCAGGAGGCTGAAGTAGGAGGAGTGCTGTGAGTTCAAGGCTGGCGTGGGCTACAACATGAATGCAAGGCCAGCCTGAGCTATATAGTGTGACCCTGCCTCAAAAAACCAGGGCCAGGGGTCTGACTCAGTGGCTTAAGCACCCGTCTGACAGGCACGAGGTTGTGAGTTTGATCCCTGGTGCCATTAAAAAAAAAAGAAAAAGAAAAAATAAAAGAAAGAAAGAAAGAAAAGAAAAGTAGTAAAACAAGAGCTCTAGAGCCTTCTTCATGCTCACAACGGTGCCTAATCTGTTTGTGACTTTGAACACGGTGCTAAGGGTCAGCAGGGGTGTAGGCCATAGGTCTTAGGACCTGCCCCTAGGCCCAAGTGTTGAGTTCTGCTACTGACCTCTCTCTCCCTACATTGGCCAGGTTTTCAAAAGAAAAAACGAATAACACCCAAAATGCTGTGGTTTGGGTATCATGGAATTATCTGTGTGTCCCCTAAGGGTCCATCAACATTGAAGGCCTGCTCTTCAGGGGTGTTGCTATTGAGCAGTGAGGGAAACTTTGGGAGGGCAGCCCTGTGTCAGTACTGACTCCTGAAGAGGACTGTGGGACCCCAGCCCATCCTCTGTCTCCACTGGTGACTCTGACTTGAATGCAATCATCCTGCCAGCTTGAAGCTCTGGTGGTACCTGCCAGAGCCTCTGAAAACAACGGGTGCCACTTGGCTCCAAAAAAAGCCAAAAGCATGATGACATTTTGCACACTGCACAAGTCAGGCACCTTCAGGTATAAAACATTTTAGAGAAATTCACAGGTATAAATGAATTTCTTTTAATTTAATGAAATAAATAAGTTTTTATTATTGGTAACAATTTTAATTGGTACGAATAATTATATTTGCAGTAATTATTCAAATTCAAGCAACTAACTAGATTCAGACCATTTCAGGCTTTTAAAAATTAATTTTATTAGTAAAGTGAATGATAAAAGTGATTAGTTCCATTTATACCACCGGTAGTTCAAGCCATCCAAAAGGGCAGTCATACATGTATCACCAGTGGTTCCAGCTGGCGGGAATATGTTAAACTAGAAAGACTGTCTGAGCATACACTCAGCTCCTAAAAGTACAGGAAAATTCCTCTCATGGGAGGAAAATGAACAGTAGAAAAGCGCCGTGGTGGAAAACTGGGAAAAGTTATTTTAAAAGGAGATGATAAGGAGTAAAGTTTCTACAAACAATGAAGGTACACTAGGAACAATTGCTCACAAATCATTCCAAATATTCCAAAACTAATGAAATTTAAGAAAATGATAGAGACTATGATAAGACCACATACCCCCAAATCTGAAAACACCCAAAAATGATGTTTGGAAAAAAAATACTCCCCATCAAAGCATTCCCTCTCACTTTAAACATATCCATCATTCTTGCCACTTTCTGAAATAATTCTGAAAGTTCTCTTTTGCGTCTTCAGTTGCATTTTTGTGGCTGTCTCAGTGTCCTGAATCAATTCAAAACATTCACCTTTCATGGTCATTTTGACTTTGGGGAAGAGCCACACAGTGGCAGATCCAGTGAATACAGTGAACGAGGACACACTGGAATGCTGTTATAAGCTACCTTTTCAGTGAATGGCACCTGGCAGAAGCATTCGGTTTTTTCTTTTTTAACCCTGTAAAGATATTCATGAAAGGGCACTTCC
Organism: Dasyprocta punctata; assembly: GCA_004363535.1. Taxonomy (NCBI): domain Eukaryota; kingdom Metazoa; phylum Chordata; class Mammalia; order Rodentia; family Dasyproctidae; genus Dasyprocta; species Dasyprocta punctata. The sequence goes on from RJWM01010287.1 coordinate 32,721, forward strand.
AGAACTGCTTCAGAAAGTGACAAGAATAATGGGTTAAGTGTGTCTGAAGTGAGAGGGAGCATTTTTTTTTTCGGCACCAGGGATCGAACTCACAACCTTGAACCTGCCAGACAGGCGCTGAAGCCACCAAGCCAAACTCCCAGCCCTAGTTTTTTGAGGCGGGGTCGCACTATGTAGCCCAGGCTGGCTTTGTGCTCGAGTTGTAGCCCAAGCTGGCCTCAAACTCACAATGTTTCTCCTACCTCAGGCTCCCGAGTGCTGGGATTAAAGGCATGCAACACCACGCCTGACTAGAGGGAGCATTTTTAGGGGGATTAATGGCACTGTCATTTACTGTAATAAAAACTTCTTTATTTGGACACTCATCGTATTTTCTGATCGCTCTGTCTGAATTGGTAGTTATAAAAAGAAGAGGGAAACACATTAAATGATACAATGAGAATCTAGGTCACAAGACTCTACAGGTCACAGGATTCAGTTTCTTTAACAACAACAAATAGGAGTGCAAAAGAAAGCAGGAAACATACAAGTTAAAAGATTCAGAAATCATTTGAAGCAATTGCAAAATAAGGACTTTATGGAGACCCTGGCTCAAATAATCTACAAAAAAGTATAAGATAACCAAGAAAGCATGAACATGTTAAGAAATCAATGTTATTTTTTAGGTATGGTACAATATATGGTTGTATTTAAAATGACAATAATTATAATGATGTATTAAAAGTGTATGCTGAAATGTTTACAAATCAAAGTACTTAATGTCTGGGCTCATGACAAAGCTATCCAGAAGCAGGGGGGAGTGGCAGAGGTATAGGTGAAGGATGATAATCCCATACTGATAAGTATTTAAGCTTATCAATAAGAACTAAATGGTTCTTTGTATAACTTTTTTATGTCTGAAGATTGCTCTAATTCAAAGCTCAGTGAGCAAACAAAAGTTTAAGCCAGTTAGAGCTTGTCACTCATCAAGCAGAGACACCTTGAGGGTCTGAGAGGGCTGTGCTACGGGGACAGGATGCCACTCGGTGCTGACTCGCTTTACAACTTGTACCCTCAAACTTTCTTCCACCTAAGTGCTATGACTGGTTAACTGAATGAATCACCATGAATAATTCACATTCTAACAACCACTTGTCTGACTTTTCTTTTTTTGCAGAGGGGATTTTTTGCTTTGTAATGACCTAAGCCTAGGTTAACTTCCAAAGTGCTTTCCAAATTATGTGCTATGATCTAATGTAGTCCCCAGAATGCATGAATTGAAATTTAATCACTAATGTGATAGTGTGTAGGGTGCTCAGGAGGTGATCAGGCCATGAGGCCTCTGCCCTCCTTAAGAGACCAATGCCTGATCAAGACTTCACACAGCACTGACCCCTTTTGGGCACCCACACTCTGTCACGTGAGACACAGCATTCCTGGCATCATCTTGGAAGCAGAGGCTGAGCTCTCACCAGACACGAAGACTGCCAGCACCTGGAATTGCTCAGCCTCCATAACTGTGACTGAAAAGTTTATGCTTTTTGTAAACATCCAGTCTCTCGTATTTTATTATAGCAGCAGGAACAAACGAAGATAGTGTGGGAAAAACGATGTCTGATCTTGGAGCCATTGAGGCATTTGAGCCCCACAGAATGCAAAAGGACTGAAGACCACAAATATTGATTGTCTTCATTTGCAGCATGTCCAGGACCCAGTATTCAGCCAATAGGCACTGTTTAAAATGTAACACTATATATGATAGTAACTGACAGTAGATATTGTATGTTACTCACTCACGGCATTGTTTGGTTTAGTTCATCAATGAGAATACCTAAAAACTAAGTATTAAACTTGTATCTTTTCAGTTGAGATACAGTATATTACAATGAAAATAGTGAAATTTTTCAAAATAGATTGATGGTAGTTCAAATTCTAGCCCTAAAAATTAGCTACTTGTATTGTAGAATTTTTTGTTACATTTTCAGCCTCAATTTTATTAACAACAAAATGGGGTTATTACTGTTCTCTACAGACCAATATTCTCCCTGAATACAAACACAAAAAAATCTAAATTTTAGCAAATTAAAACCCATAATGTGTAGGCAAGACAATACATCATCCCCAGGTATTCCAGGAATACAAGGTTGGTCTAAATTCTGAAAACCAGGGATGTAATTCACCATCATAAGAAATTAAAAAGGTTAACTCATATGATCACACTAATAGATGTAGAAAAGAAATCTGATAAAATGCAGTATGAATTCTTGATAGAAACACAGTAAGAAAACAGGTGTTCTTACACTTAGTGGTGAAAAAATGAATATTTCCTCCTTAAGATTAGGAATAAGGCAAGATATCTGTTCCCATCATTCCTTTCTTTTTTTTTGAACCAGGGATCAAACTCTCAACCTTACACTTGCTAGGCAGGTGCTTATGCTGCTGAGCTAAAACCCCAGCCCTGTTCTCATCATTCTTAATACACATTGCACTGGTGGTTCCAGTCAGAGTAATAAGGCAAGAAAAGGATATAAAAGGCATTTATAGACCTGACCTTTTGTACTAGCATATTCCTTAAAGATGGCATGATTATCTGCAGAGAACATCCAACTACAGAAAGGCCATTAGGTCTAACAAGTGAGTCTGGCAAGATTGCAGGACACAAAGTCAACATATGAAAGTTCATTGTATTTCTATATACTAACACCAAATCATTGGCAATTTAAATAAAATACTTCTTATAATGTCGTAAAAATAAGTGTTCATCTAGAAGCCTGAAAAGATATGTGTGACCTATAGACTGAAAACTGCAAAACATTGCTGAGTAAAATTAAAGAACATGTTTGATTCAGAGTCTAACCCCCAGAAGAGCATCAGGAAATCTTCTAGAAAGAATGAATACCTGAGCAAAGCTGAGGCTCCATTAACAGGGAAGACACAGGAAATGAAGTATAGATAACCAACCAGTAACATCCACAATAATACAACCCAGAGGATTGCATTTGCCCAAATGTCTATGCCAAAATCCTAATGATGATTATTACAAAGCAGGACTGTTGGGAGATGATTAGATTCTGAGAGCAGTGGTCTTGTTTTTGCTTTGTTTTTTTTTTTTTTTTTTTTGCACCAGGGATCGAACTCACAACCTCGCACCTGCCAGACAGGTGCTTAAGCCATTGAACCAAACTCCCAGGCCTAGTTTTTTGAGGCAGGGTCACACTATGTAGCCCAGGCCGGCCTTGCGCTTGCATTGTAGCCCAAGCCGGCCTTGGACTCACAACGCTGTACCTAACTCAGCCTCCTGAGTGCTGGGATTAAAGGCGTGCGCCACCACGCCCAGCCGAGCAGTGGCCTTATAAATGAGATTACTGTCCTTGTAAAAGCAGCCTCAGGACCAAGAGAAAGAAATAAAATGAATACCTGTAGGAAAGGAAAAAGTTCAATTATTGTTATTTGCAGACAATATGATTCTCTAAGCTAGAAGACCCAAATAATTGCACCCAAAAGACTCCTAGAATTAATAACCAACCTCAGCAATGTAGCAGGATGAAAAATCAACAAGCAAAAATCAGTATCATTCCTCTACACCAATAATGAACTCATTGAAAAAGAAATTAGGAAACAATACCATTCAACAAAGCAACAATAAAAATTAAATACTCAGGGATTAACCTAACCAAGGAGGTAAAAAAAGAAACCTCCATGGTGAAAACTGCAGTACTCTGAAAAAGAAGATTGAAAAGGATATCAGAAAATGGAAAGATGTCCTCTGTTCCTGGACAGAAAGAACCAATATTGTTGAAATGGCTATGTTTCCAAAACTGGTATATAGATTTAGCACAATCCAAATAAAAATACTGTCAGCATTTCCTCACAGAACTAGAGAAAACGATCTTAGAATTCCTGGAATTGGGAGAGATCCAGAACAGCAAAAACAATCCTGAATAACAAGAACTAAGCAGGAGGGATCACAAGCCTGGATATAACATCACACTGCAAAGCTACTGTGATGACAGCAACCACAACAACAACACAGTACTGGCAAAAAACCCGGACGTGTATCGGAAACAGAATGGAGAATGCAGAAACAACCCCAAGCAATTCAGCTGTCTGATCCTTGAAAAGGGGGCCAAAACCATATAGTGGGAGAAACACAGCCTCTTTAATAAATGGTGCTGAGAAAACTGGCTAAGCACGTGCAGAAGATCGAATCTAGGCCCGTATGTCTCACCATGTACTAATCTAAAATCAAAACGGATTGAAGAACTAAACATTAAAACAGAAACACTTAATCTGCCTTAAGATAAAATAGGCAAAACTTCTGGAGGCATAGGTATAGGCAAAGACTTTCTGAATAGAACCCCAATTGCATAAGAAATGACATCAGAAATCAACAAACAGGATCATATCAAATTAAAAAGCTGCTTGGCTAAGGAAACTGCTAACGGAATAAAGAGACAACTACAGAATGGAGAAAATGCTTTTCCAGCTATTTCTGAGAGAGAAGACTAAAATCTAGAATACATAATGAAGTAAAAAAGTTAAACCCTTCCAAAATAAAAGACTCAACCAAAAAATGGGAAAATGAAATGAACAGATATTCCTCAAAGGAAGAAGAACAAGTGGCCAATAAATACATGAAAAAATGTTCAACATCTCTGGCCAACAGAGAAATGCAAATTAAAACAACTCTGAGAGTCCGTCTTGCTTTGAAAAGAATGACTAGCATCAAGAAATAAAATAATAACAAATATGGGCAAGGCTGTAGGGAGAAAGGAGCCTTACCACACTATTGGTAGGGATGTAAACTAGCACAACCATTATAGAAATCAGTATGGAAAGTCCTCAAAAAGCTAAAACTAGAAATTCCATTTGACCTAGCTATTCCCCTTCTAGGTATCTTCCCAAAAGAGCTAAAGACATATTACAACGAGACACATGCATATATCCATGTTCATAGCAGCACAAGTCATAATAGTTAAATCTTAGAAGCAGCCTATGGGTCAGTCGACCGATGAATGGATAAAGAAAATATGGTAGTTGTACACTATGGAATACTACTGTGCCATGAAGAATGGCAAACTTGAGTCATTTTTGGGAAAATGAGGCCATAATGTTAAATGAAATAAATCAGACACAAAAGCTCAAGTATCACATGGCTTCTCTTACATGAGAATCACAAAACATCACTACATTAAAGAGCAAAAAAAAAGATAGGTAACAGGAAGTAGGGTGATAGAGCTCTTGCAAATAGGGAAAGGACCAAGATAAAGGAGAGAAGGGGGAAGGAAAGAGAAAAGGAATAAAAAAAAGAACAGAGAAATGTCACGCACATGTACCAACTCCCCATGAAGCATGCGACTATTTTGTACTACAAACAGCCACTAATACAGAATAAAATTTGGAGAGAAAAAGAGGTCCCAGGGATTCCGCTTGCCCTGTCTACCATGTGCAAACAGAGGGAGAAGGTGCTGTCCATTAGGCCCTCAACAAACACTGAATCTATCAGCACTTTGACCTTGGACTTCTCAGTGTTCAGAACTGTCAGTTGTTTGTAAGCCACTCGTTGTATGCTATTTTGTTCTAGCAGCGTGAATCCATGAGATTTGCATTCTACAGGACACGCCAGGAAGTATGCCCACCATACCCAAGGTTCTCAGAGAACCCTAAGGCTCTGTGTCCCTGGTTCCTTCTGAGGCAAGCTCTACTCGGGAGCTCAGTATGATGACTTTTTGCTTCTTTGGCCATAAGAGACAGTGGAAGGCTAGACCCACCCCTGTGATTGGTACCAAACCTCATTTCACCTAACATATTCACTGTATTCCTGCATTGACTGCTTCCTAGAAATGATAACTAGCTAAAGCAGGTTGATCTACAGAGTATTGTTCTCCTCCTCCCTGAGCTCTGGTGGGGCTGGAACCACAGTCTGGCAGAGAACAGAGAACAGAGGTGCGAGGGGAGAGGACTGCTCTCCCCACATCAGTGGGAAGGAGATATGGGTGATTGGCTAGAGCCCATGCTGGGTGAAGGGCAGGCCAGTTCACTCCCATGTGTCAAGAGATCATCCCTACCAGGTGCCTCTCGAGTAGAGTGCTGGGCAAGGATGATGGAGCCCTTTAGAGTCATTTAGCCCCTAGGGCAGTGAAAGATGCTGGATAAACAGCCTTGGGATCAGGGAAGGCCCACAAACTGATTGGTGGCCCTTTGCTTGCCAAGTAAGCTTCTCATTCTCACTCCCCATATCATTATCATAGTCATCAGTGACAAACTGAGTGTCTGCTGTGGCCACATGCATGAATGCAGGCAAACCTCAACTCCAGCAAGCGAGCCTTCTGGCTTTCTACTTAGAGATGGTGGGGGTGACACACAGTCAGTAGCAACCATGGCCCAGGTTACGCAGGAGTAGGTGCCTGTACGTTCTACTTTCTGAGCTTGCAAAATTAAATATTGGACCCTGAGCCCAGGACTTGAAGAGGGAAGGAGAGGTCAGTGTGGCCCAGGGGAGCCTCTCCTTGAAACAGAGGGATGACCTGGTGCCTAAGTGACCCTCTGACATTGATGCCCCTAGGAATAATAAGGACAAATTGCCTCCCTCTACCTAGCCTGCACGTGTCGTGTTTGTTTTGTTTTTTGGTGGTACTGGAGATTGAACTCAGGGCCATTTGCATGCTAGGTAAGCATTCTACTACTGAGCTACATCCCCAGCCTTGCACATGTCTTCTTAAGCCTGTAACTCCACAACTTAGGGAGGTGGTGGAGTCTCAGGTTTGCAGACACTACCACCAGTGTGTTGCTACAGGCACTGTCAGCCTCTGCATCCTGAGCTCAGAAGGCCTCATCTGTGGTCTGGAGTCATTCATGTAACAGGATGCTGTGTTAATCATAATAGCCACCACCTATCATCCTTTCTTCTCACCTTGGTGCTAGCTTCTCCCTGGAGATTCTCCCACCTGAAGTCCATTTGGGTCGAATAGAGCTGGACCTCTGCCCGGCCATCCCAAGCTGATGTATGGTCTGGGACCGGCCAACCAGGTCTCCATGACTGCTCTGGAACCCGTATGTGCCCTGATGAGGACCAAGAAGAGTCAACTCTGAGACCCTACAGAAGTGAAAAGGCTGCTGCTGTAGTGGTCAGGCTGGCAGGGCAGAGGCTTGGAGCTGCTGGTAGGGGAGGCCACGCCAAGGAAAGCAGAGGTGAGAAGTCACAGTGAGACCTCAGCAACAGCAGAAGTGAGACATGGGCACTCTTGGTGCCAGCACATGAGCCCCTCCTTCTGTTGAGGCTGTCCCCATTAGGCATCTGTCATTCATGAGAGAAGCGATTCCAATTAATGCAAGCCTTCCTGCGGGCCAAGGGCGGAACTGTAAGTGCATCATCTTTTGCATTTTTCTGAAGTCCTTAAGCTCCATGAGGAAGGGACCTGGAGACTTTCATGCCTTCACTGGTGCCCCTGGGAACTTGTTCAGGACCTGGCACCTGTAAGCACTGCACACATGTTTCTGAAGTGATTGTGTGGGATTCCCCATGACAGAAATCCTCTTCTGCACATGAGGACAGCAGAGTGACTGAGGTGGTACTTGAACCCAAAGCTTTTGGACCCCAGAGCCACCCCCACCTCCCAAATCTCAAACTATGCTGCTCCTGGTCTTGGGGTTACTGATGACTATGATGACTAATCCTGTAAGCTCACAACCTGAGTCCACTGTGCCGAGCCCAGGGAAGGGTTCACTAAGCGCATCATGACAGCTGGGCCCAAGTGGCTGCTAACAATAGCCTCTCCTTGGGTAGTGGCACCAGGCACTGGAACCCTATGGTGTCAGTTGCCTTCAACATGTCAGCTCATTGTGCACGTGTGAGTCCGTGAGCACAAGTCAGACAGACCTGTAGCTGACTCCTGGCTCTCTCACCAACTGGCTACATCAGGTTTCTTAACAAATCTGCCCTCAGTTTTTCAGCGGTAAAATTGTGATACTACGACCCATCTTTAAATCATGTTCATTCATCTTCTCAAGCATCAATCAGATTCTTAGCACATTCCACACTTTATGATTAAAAGATGAGACGGAAGGAGAGGGGTGAGTATCTGCAAGACGCAAGCTCCTTGGAAAGATTCCATGAACCCCAGGTTGACAACCACTCCGTGAAAAGTTCTGCAGTGAGGGTGTGCTAAGGCTGCCAGGCACAGTGCAGCGATCAGGCCGGTGATGTGCTGAGAAATGTTCGGTAACGGGCTCTCCAACAATAAAAGTGCAGCCAGTCACTATGGTGTGGATGGTTCTGTCCTGGCCAATTTCCAGTTGCCTATCTGATGTTACTGAATGAGAACTGGAGAAGAGATGCCCTGGATTAGCTTTCCAAGGCAGGGCCAGCCTCTTCCAGCGCCGACTGGTCCGAGGAACCTCTGAGAAACGAACAGTGAGTGCTTCTACCTGACTCGGTGCCGGCTGAGACACTGGCACCTATGGGATGTCCACAACATGCTCAGTGGAGGCCTTTGGACCAGGCCTGAGTTTCTCTGTTGGGGCATCTCTTCCCAGCTGCGTTGGCAGAATCATGAGATGAAACTATATTGCTGTTGTTTTAAGCTACTAAGTCTTAGATAGTTCCTCACACAGATAACCCAAGTAAGGAGTTTTCCCCAGGACTGATATAACCATATCTAAATTCTCAACTAGGGTAACATCAGGATGGTCATCTAATATGTCCCAAGATATATACCTGTTTGGAAGACCACACTGTTTTCAGAAAGTGGGATTTATGCTCAAGCACATGCCTATGCTAGTGCTCACCGGAATAAAAAAAGAATGGCAGCTTTTCCTAGCCACTTGCCAAATAATCTTGCAAAACCGAAAATGATATATTCTGATATATGCTCAGAGTCACACACATTTGCCACTAAACAAATCAATGAAATTGTTTAATGTTAATAAATTTCTCCACTTTACCCCCAATAATAAATTACGTCCAGGATTACGCATTGAACCATCCAGTCATTTCAGAAAAGTTAGTGGGTAGGGATGGAAGGCATATGTTTGTAATGCTCAGGAGAAACACATAATTACAATGTTTAGGTTGACTGGTTCCCCATCTTTATAATGAGTGAGATATTTAGAGTCCTGAACTGTTTATGTGACATTTCAATAAGTAATGCAGAGATTTGACAACATTTCCATATTCCTCTTTTAAAGTCTTAAGGCCTCTGCCTTAATCCAAGCTCTTTGGCATTTATTACTGTTTGTTACACTAACAAGTAAGATTATGAGAATTCTAATGAAGGCTTCCAGTGAAAAAACTCTGTGATTAAAATGCCATAATAACAGTTGCATGCATTTATGTGCCTGATTACCATAATCTATTTAGCACAAGTAAACACACAAACAGAAGGAGAAAAGCAAGCCCACTGACACTTCAGCTAAGGGAGAATTTGAAATGCAAGGGAGACAATGTAAATATGTAAATGTCTTTGTGTATTCTTTTCATCTCTCTCCTTTCTCATCCTTGCCTTTTTTTTTTCTTTTTCTGTTTGCTAATGAGAAGACTATGCGATCACATGTGGTCCCTGCTCTATCAGGCTGAGGTGCATTTGGGGGCCATCTGCTGGGGCCAGCATCCTAAACAATGCCACCCAGAAAGCTCTGGATATATTTGCAGCCACCTTTGACATCACGGAATGGAAGAAATGGTATCTCAAAGACTACAGTCTTTGATGTGTTCACTCTGAACACTTAGTTCAGCTGTTACTCCATTAATTCAAAGCCTGGGCGAGCACGGCCGTGCTGTGCCCTGCTCCTCCACCTCCTTTCCCCCTCGAACACCACATTGGCAACAAATTAAAAGCAATCATGCCAGGTTTCCAAATTAGTCTCCGTCCGCATCTCTGCTGGCTTCATTATTTTTAATTCTTAATAAAACGTCAGGCAGGAGACGGACAGGCATCTTCCATGCCGTAAGGGATTTTGAAGAACTTTCTTAAAAGTGAAGCTGAATACTTTCAGCATAAAAGTAGGACAATGGTGACAGCCCCATTTGGTCAACAACTTAAAGAAATCTGCTAGAATCCCAAACATGTTGTACTAAGGAGATGCGACGGGCACGGTCTGCTTTAAAAAGAAATCATTTTTTCAAAACATGAACAGGCGGGTAGCTGACTTAGCCTGAATGTAGAGTAAAGGACTGGGAAAATGCACATAGAAAAGTGCACTTTTCCAGAGCGTTAGAGAAAGACTCAATTTGTGGAATTAGCTGAGGCCTAAACATAAATATATATTCCCTTACAAAAATTTTGAGGCACAGAAAAGAAACTCCTTGAGGTACTCATCTATAGGGAGAACATACAGCTATACTTACTGAGTTTTTATTATGTCCTAAGTGCTATCCACATGTATGGCATTTGGCCCTCACAATACATCTGGGAGGACGAGAGTATGACTAAGGAGGGAACTAGGACGCAGACATGTCAAACAGTTCACTTAGGGTGTTACCAGGTTAATGAGAGGCAACTAGAATTCTGAATCCACAACCTGTATTTTTCAATAGAAAGGTAATTTTGAAGCTGGGCATGGTGGTGCACGCCTTTAATCCCAGCACTCAGGAGGCTGAGGTAGAAGGAGCATTGTGAGTTCGAGGCCGGCTTAGTGGCTTAAGTGCCTGCCTGGCAGGTACAAGGTTGTGAGTTCAATCCCTGGTACCACAATAATAATAATAATAATAATAGTAATAAAGAAAGGTAATTTTGAATGTTGTATTCTCCAAGGTTTAAAAATCACTATGTCTAGCTGGGCACGTTGGTGCCCATCTGTAACCCCATCACATTGGGAGACTCAGGCAGGAGGTGTGCAAGTCAGGCCTGGCGTGGGCAACTCAGTGCCTTTAAAACCAGGGGAGGGGCTGGGGTGTAACTCAGTGCGACAGGCCTGAGTTCAATCTCCAGTACTACGGTATGGGAGGTGGAATATTTGTAATATATGTAAAATACAAACACACAGGTACACGCCTTAGTGAAAAACTGTATTTCGTAAGAGAAAAAAATAGTGTTTGATGTACAGTAATCCTCTGATATGTGCTAGCTAAAATCATTGGTACAATCATTGGTACAATGATTATAATAACATCATGGGTCTTAGAAAAGACTGTGACTTTCATTCCCATACATTTCTGACATGCCTTGACATGCATTTTTTTTTTTTAAGTTAAAGGATCTTTCAAGGAAGGAGAACAGAGGGGTACAAAGAATTAGGAGCAAACCTCGCTAAAAGCGAAGCAGCCCATTGTTCCACCGCCCAGCGCCCCACCTACCTGCACATATGGTGCAGCCTGGAAGCCGGATGCCAAGCACCATATGTACCAAATAATCACAGGGGTAGGTTAAAGAGACAGCTTTCCCCCTAATTTGACCAATTTAGCATTTGGGGAGTAGTCTGTCTGCTCCTATCTTGGGAATTTTTAAACAATGGATTGAAAAAGAAATTAAGGGAGGCAGACAATATTTTGGAATCAACTTAATAAACGTGAACAGCTGCGATAGGCATCGTGGGCGCAGCAACCGCGGAGCCTTTCCTCGCAGATGGACCTACGCGTCGGGGGAGCGCTGCCCTCTGCCAGCGACTGTGCGCCTGCGCAGCCTCACTGACTGGCAGGAAGGCTACTGCTCCGCCTAGAGTACTGTGGTGCACCCCCACCCCCACCCCGCCCGGGCCTGCTGGCTTGAACCCCTGGACAACATAACTGGATTCTGGACGTCCCACTAGGGGTCCCTCACACATCTTCAACTCAACGTGTCCACAGCACCAACGCTTCCTCCTGGATTCTTCGTCTCAGCCCATGAGACTGGGTGACTCCCTGGTCTCCCAACCCCACAAACTTGGAAAACTAGCAAAATATTTCACCACCCTGCACCCTGCTTGTTCATATGAAGTCAATCACCAAGGTTTGCTAATTTTACCTCCAAAAAATGCCCTTCCTCGGTCTCTTTTCTCCACCTGTCTGCCCCTGTCCACGGTTGGGGTCTGATTTAGCCTGCTCTGGTTGTCCTAACAAAACTCCTGGTCTCCAGCAGGGGCACGCACCGTGCATGGCCCTCCTGAGAGTAGGGGCTGGCTCATGGCTCTGAAGCAGAGCGAAAATGCCCAGGGGCACGGTGCAGCCTGAGAGGACCTCTGCAGAACCCCATCAGGGAAGCCCTCCCCTACCTGGACCTGCCTTTGGAAACTCAGGATAAACACAAAATGACCATAATATCAGTGTTAAGAGGTGGGCCTTAAGGAGGTATTTAGATCAAAGGGCTCTAACCTGAGCCATTTACCGAGTCTGTGATATGCCACTGTAGCCACAGAAGACAGTCTGAGACACTTACTCTTAGCAAAAGCAAGGAGATGGAGCTCCTGTTGGGCTGTCACAGTTGGGATCCCATCAAGCAATGGAAAAGCCAAGCTGGGATATTTGGAGGAGAGTTAATTTGCAGGAGGACTTGTTGCCACAATGGGTCCAGCGTGTAGGGGAGCCACAGGACACAGTGCAGGAGCCAGGAACAAGCAGCACCAGAGCTGTCCACATCCTATTTGCCTAAAAGAACAAGGGGAGGGAGAAGTTACCAGAAACCTCTGAAGAGAGAATCACGCATAACAGGCTGCTTTAGTGGGCTGCCCTGGTGGCCTCCTATTGCGGCATATATCGAAGCCCCAGGATATGTCACAGGGAGGGACTCAAAGGGATAAATGTCTGTCTGCCCTCCTACCAGGGAGCCTGAGCTCAAACGGAGGAAGCCAGGAGCTGAGAGCAGGAAGCACAGTGTGCAGAGGGAACTCAGAGAGGCCAAAGACAGGCTCCTCTCCACTCATCACTGCCTCTCCAGGGCTGGCTCATTTCCAACCAGGGGCTGTACCTTTATTTGGGAGACTTCTGGGCTGTAATAACAAATCACTACAACCTTGCTGGCTTAAAACAATGTGTGATGTTTGTTTCCTCACAATTCTGCAGGCCAGAAATCCAAGAGCAAGCAATCACCTGGGCTGTGCTCCCTCCAACGGCCCAAGGGGAGAATGCTTGCCTACCTCCTCCAGGCACTAGTGACCAAAGCATTCCTTGGCTGGCTGCTAAGTTGCTCTGGTTTCTGCCTCCATCTTCGCAGGGCCGGCTCTGTCTGCATCTTGTCCTCTACTGTCTGTCTTAAGTCTCCTCTGCTTTCTTCCTATGTGATCATTTGCCATTGGGCTGAGGGCAGCATGGAAAATCCAAGATGAACTCAAGATCCTTAGTTTAATACAGCTGTAAAGACCCCAAATAAAGACATATTTACCACTTTCAGGGATATGCACATATGTTTGTGGAGCCTACTATTTAACCCAATACCAATCTAAATCCTAGGAAAGTAGTCCTGGAGGGAAACCTCACACCATCAGGGGACCTGCTGCCCCCATTCATGCCCTGGACCCCAGGAAGGCTCTGCACCACCCAGCTCCGGGAGGCTCAGGTAGCAGGCCTTGCGGGACCTGTGGTGGTTTTATGGACCATGCTGGCACAGTGGGCACAGCGCGCTGTCTGCCCATGTCTGCCCCAATCACAGCTCACTGTAGATGCGCATGTGCTGTCAGAACAGCGCTTTCCAGGCACATGTCTTGAGCAGCTTTCATGCATCCTAAGTTCACTGCTTTTTTTTTTCTTTTTTTTAAACCAGGGAGCTCTTTGATAAGAAAACTCAAGTGGACCAATTCATCTCAGTTTTCTACCCAAAAACTCCCATCTGCATATCCTTTTCCTGAAATATGGGCCTCAGCTGCCACCCCTGAGCCCAAAACCCTGATACCTATGCTGGAGATGATGAAGATGACCACCCAGGAGGCCACAGTTGCCCTGGCACTGGTTGTGGCAGCCAAAGGTATTATTTCTAAGTGAGTCAAGCATCAATGGTAGTAGAATAACTTTTCACGCTTAGTATTTAATACAATGATTTCCAGGTATGATAGTGATTGCTGGCTCCCCCGATATCCACACTTGTCTATTTTGTTTAGTATCTATTGTGTGAGCTTCACATCTTGTTGGATTCTGCCCTGGGTGGTAGGCAGGATACAGGCTCAGCTGATATAACAAAGATGGCTGCAGCAGAAAGATACCCCTTTAGGCACCCTCAAATGTCCCTCTTTACATTTGAAAGCCTTGGGTTAGGATCTCATTTAGCTGCATCAGAAAACCCAACACAATCATGGCTTTAACAAAGCACAGACTTTTTTCTCCTATCTAAGAATCTAGAGGATTGGTTCCTGGCAGGCCTGGCTCCCCAGGGTGTCATGGCTCCTTCTTTTCATCCTCTTTTGTTCATGGCCCTATGACCACCTTATAATCCACAGTGGCCCTTCCAGCCTTGCCCATCACATTGGGACTCCAACCAGCCAGAAGACAAGAATGAAATGAGAAGGACTTTCCCCCTCTGTAAGTTGTTCACACCACTTCCACGAACATCTTATGGACCAGAATTGGCCACAGAGAAGGCTGGGAAATGTAGTCTTCAGCCTGGGGACCATATGCTCAAGCAGAAGTTCTTACTCTCATACAGAAAGCAAAGCAGATTTGGAGTAAACATCAGCAGTACTTGCCACACTGGGATCCGACTTAGGGAGCCGTAGCTTAACCACATACACCCTACTCTAAACTCCTTACAGGGCTATGTAGAGAACCAAGAGAGATTATGTTATTATGATGGTAATTTCTCTCAACAGAGCAGAGATCTGTTTTGTGAGATTCTGTCTGTTTCCTTCCATGGGGGACCCCTGGTAGCTGGGATATTTCATGGCACAGGAAAGAAGTTCAGTAAATACCTGCAGAATTGTTTGCTTGAAACATAAATAGTCCTCAGCAGGTGTAATGCCTTCATGCACAGGGGTGGTTCTGTCCAACTACTTGGGAAAGTCGTTAATGAGTATTTGAAAGGCTGGAGATAGTACCAGATGTTGAAATCTATTGTAATTTGTACCTCGGTGTTTTGAAGGGGAAAATGACATTTTATTATTCTGTCTCATTGAGCTACAGTGGTCAGTCCCATCACCTGTTCTGACATCCAAATTAGAGATCATATTTTTTTCTGGGCCCAGAAAGTAAAAGGTAAAAGTTGAGCATTTAAATTAGCTGTCAACTAAGCAGTCTCTCCTGCACATTGCAATATAAATTGGGACAACACTTAAGTGACAATTTGCAATGTCTATCAAAATTGCAAATGTATAGGCTGTGACCCAGTATTACTAACCCTGGGGATTTATTATTATGATAGACAACACATGCGCACATGACGATTGACAAGGTGTTTCACTGCAGCATTGTTTGTAATAGTAAAAAGCTGGAAATATTCTAAAGGTCTTTTGACAGGGCACTAGCGAAACAGATGTTGGTGTGTCCATATGACAGAAGGATGGAATTTTCTTTTCAGAGAAGATTTTAAAATACTACTAAGTAGCAATCACCAAGAGATTAAGTAGGAAAAAGCAGGGATGGAGAACAGTGTGTATAGTATGTTACTATTTGTATAAAAGTGGGAACATAGTATATCAAGTTATATTTGCTGGTATTTGCAGAATCCTTATGGAAAGGTAAAAAAGAGATGTTACCTAAACTAAGGGACTGTTATGATGGGGGAATGGGAGCAAAGAGCAAACTTTTCATTATATTCCTTGGAACTGTGTGTATATACTACCTATTCAAAAATAAAATATCTAATTAGCTTCATCTAGAGGTCTTATATACAGTCTTTGAAGTATGTATATCGAGAGCTTTATGACTGATTGTCCTCCAAATAGAACAAAAGAAATAGTATTGTTTTTGTGATTGCAATAGGTAGAAATGGACTCACCTGGAAGTTTTAGGCAGCTGCTAAAAGTGCCATTCTGGAAATGGCCTTGAGTAGCTTATTCAGTGCTCCTGGATCTCTCATGTCTTGGCTCTGTGTGTCCCAACCTCTCTGGGACAGAGGGAAGCAGGAAAAAAGTCCCATCAAAAATGAAGTGGAAGCCGGGTGTGGTGGCGCACGTCTTTAATCCCAGCACTCGGGAGGCTGAAGTAGTAGGAGTGTTGTGAGTTCGAGGCCCGCTTGGGCTACAACACGAGCGCAAGGCCGGCTTGAGCTACACAGTGCGACTCTGCCTCAAAAAAACCAGGGCTGGGAGTTTGGCTCAGTGGCTTAAGTGCTTGCCCTGGCAGGTCTGCGGTTGTGAGTTTGATCCCTGGTGCCGCAGAAGTGGATTTTGTAAGGGGTTAAGGGTACCTGTCCTTATTTTGACTGGGTGGAAGATTTCCCTGGACTTCTGACCACTCTGGAGAGGATGTCTTATGAGCAGATATAATATATGGTTCCAGGTGTGTGCATGCGTGCGCACACATGTGTGTGTGTGTATGAGTGTATGTGTGCATGTGTAAGTAATGAAAGCAATGTGCTCAGTGAAAAGAGCAAGGTACAGAACAGTGTAGAGAGTATGCTAGCGCTGCTGTGAAACAGACAAGAAGGAGATGTTTAACATACAAAGAATATTTCTGAATACATGAGAAACTAACACTAGCTGCCTCTGGAGACCTGGGAGCACGTCAGTCATTTGTACCAGGAAAAATCACTTTTGCCCAAACACCCTTTGTATGATTTGAGCTTTATTTTAAACATATATGACATAGTATTCAAAGGAAGAGAGCATTCCCATATGCATGATATCTCTCCCTCCCTCCTTTCCTGCCTTTCTATCTTCTCTGTTTTAGTGCAGACTGCATACACTGCCTACACAGAACTCTTTGATCTCTTTGCTTCTGTGCCTTAGATTCAACCCAGAAGCAGATGACCTTTTGTGTTGTTGGAAATGGGCAAGATAAAGGAAAACTCAGTGTCTGAAGTTCTCATGGTTTTCCAAAATCCCAGAATTCAAGTTCTGCCATGGTCACTGTCACAGCCAAGAACCATTTTGTTTGTGCCCTGAACATTCATTCTCCCCTGAGTCAACTTGAAGGGCAGTAGGCTCAACTTTCTCTGCACATCTGACTCTCCTCCGTGCAACACGTGGACCAGTTCTGCACCCCAAGGCACAGGGCCCTACAGGGGCCAGAGAGGGGCTGCTTTCCACGCCTTGCAGGGTCCCCCCAACACAAGCACACTCGTGGAAACAGGGTTTCAAGGGGCCAGCTCTGACTGACTTTTCACAGCTGGGCCCATTTTGAAAGAAGAGGAGGACCCGCAGGGGAGGGAATGGTGCACCCTGGATAACGGAGCCAGGTGGACCTGCATCCACAAGGAAAAGTGGCCAAGAGATGCTGTGAAGACAAAACGAGGATGACAGAGAAAAGAAGAGCAGTTTACAGAGTCTGCGTACAGAGCTAGAAGGAGGGTCACCAAAATATTGACAGTGGCTGTTCAGGATTGTGGAGGATGTTGGAATGGTAACAGTGACACTATTTTTCTCTATACTTTAAGGGTTGTCTTTTTACATAGGCATGCATCTTTTAAAAAAAATACCTTCTTAGGTTTTATTTAACAGGTAGTCAAGGAATGGGGTCGTGTTTTATTCAGACGGGGTCGGAAAGGTGCAAAACCCCAAGGAAATATTCTCAAGAGACCAAGAACCGGTCGGAGAGGAGCGCACACCCAAGGATGGACCCCAGAAACCTAGAGCAGGGCTTCTGGAGTCTCGCCGTGCCCATGGATGACGTGGATTCTGTTTCGCGGTATCCGGGCTGACCTGAGACTTCCTATTTCCTGGCCCTTAGTAGCTGGGCCGAGTTCATATTGATGACAGGGAAAATAAAAATACAATTCAGGTATACGTGTTGGTAGAGAATGACAGTGAAGGAGACGGGAGGGGAAAAGACTGGCATAAGCCAAAGAAAGACAGCAGGAGAGGGAGAGAGGAACGGGGACGGGGAGATGCAGGAGACGCTCCCAGCCCCTCTCCAAATTCAGCATACGGTGGAGCCTGGCGCTGGGCTCTGCGGGGCGGCCTCCGAGAGCGCACGGCGGACCCAGGGTGCGGCTCACGGGCCCCCAGCCTTGTCGCGGTCACTGCGTCCCAACTTCCCTGCGCGGAGGAGTCGGGCTCAGGCCGGGAGAGGCGTTCGGGAAGTCGTGGCGCGCCTTGCGGATTCCCTGCCGCCTGCACGTTGAGCCCGAGCCGGACGAGGGCGCCGAGCACCGAAGAGCTGTACCCGGGTGCCGCGCTGCGCCCTCCGCTCGCCGCACGCTCCTCTCCCTTTCCGTGGCGGCCGCAGCGCTCGAAGCCCGAGCGCAGCAGCCTGAGTCACTTCTCCGGCTCCGCGGTCTGGCCGCAGGGCCTCGGCCCAGGCGGCACAGTCGCTCCCTGGGGCTCGCCTGGGAAACGGGGTAGGAGCTGCCGGGCGGTCCAGGGCAGGGGCCGAGCTTCGCACGCTGCCTAAAGGCCCTTTGACTTGGGGTGGCAGGAGGTGTTAACACTCTGCCCCACAAGGCCGGGATGAGCACCCTTGGGCTTCATTGGGGAATTTTTGAAGCTGGGTTAACTGGGGCGGGGGCGGGGGGTGGTCGAAAATTTGAGCTATTGTCATCAGAGCCTTTCGTGGTATGTGAATACTCGGCTAAGAACTCTGTACATAGCCATCTTACTGCCAGCCCTCCCTTGGATTTATGGAGCGCCTCTGGGGTCAGCCCCTGCCCTGGGCCAGGGATTCGGAGCAGATGCGGGCACAGCTGAGCGGGGAGAACCCTGACAGGGGTGAGGAAGCCCAGGGATGGAAGGGGGCTTCCCAGTACCCAGTATGTGGAGGGTAGGGGGTGAGGGGACAGGAGGAGCCCTGGCTAAGAGCAGTGCGCCTGGGTGACCCAGGTCCTGAGAAGGGGTGAGTATGGGAGGTGAGGCTCCTAAGGTCACCAAGAAGGTTCTTTGAACCTGGAGGCCATGAGGACATCGTTCGGCCTCTCCATCTCTCCCTCTCCCTCGACACGGAAAGCTGTTTGGTGAGCAATCGCCCTACCACGCAGAGGTGACAGGGTCTACCCCCTCCTTGCAAGCTGGCTTCTCCTGACACACAAGCACCCAGCCTCAAGCCGCCACCAGACCCATAGCCGCCCCATTCTGAATCCTCTGGATTAATGGGAAGGGGCTGCTAGGGAAATACAGGATCAGTCACGGCACCCAGCGTGGACAGGAAGGGGGTAGGGAGAGGGTAGGCAGGAAGATGGAGGTATAAGAACAAAGCCACGATGCCCTAGGAACTTGGCACTGGGCAGGACAGGGAAGTGCACACATCAGAATCTGTAACATGGGAGCAGAGTGCCTCCTCCGAGTGCCAAAGGGGCCGCTGCAAAGATTAGGTGAGACTGTGATTTGTAAACTGAGTCAATAAAATTCCCATACCTCAGTCCAACCTGATGTGCACCATGAGGAGAGAAGATAGTTTTTAAGGCTCCGATCTTCGGGGTGCAGGGCTGTCTCCTGCTTAAAGGGAGGGGAGAGTGATATCTAGGAGGGGTTGGGGGTGTGTGTTAGTTTGGGCTTTGCTGGGTTACTTTTTTGAGCAGCACTTCTGTCTCCAAGCTCCAGGAATTCTCTCCTAGCTCAGTCTGGGCTGGTAGGAAATCTAAACTGGGCAGGGTAGGAGCTCTGGGACCCCAAGGCCTCAAGATCGGGCAAACAGTGACAGCAGAACACAGAAAGTACGAGGGACAAGGAGCAGGTGTGAGCTGGCCCTACCCACGCCTTCCAGATCTTGACCCTGACACACTCTTAGAGCTCAGGTAGCTTCTAGAAATCTACTTGATGAGCGAGAACGAAGGCCTGAGGGACGGACCGGAGACCTCTCCACGACCACATTCCTCAGCGGCCTCCTAGCCTGGGTGATCTCCCTAAACCCCTACTCCCACCTCGGGCTCTCCAGACCTCAGGCAAACGACCACGCCCCTCTGAGCATTAGTTTCTCCCTCTGTAAAAGGAGCCTAACCCATCCCTGTGGGTGGGTGGGTGGGCACAGTGCGAGAGGAAATCAAATGAAAGTCTGTGGAGCTCTGCTAAGTGCCTGGCAGTGCTCAGGTCGCTGTTAAGTGGTGACAGCTGTCATTAAACAGCAGTACCAGCCCCTTCTTCCTGAAGGCTCCCCTACACCCCACAATCCATGTTGCAGACTTCTCCATTTATTGTGCACACCGACTAAACACACAAGGCACGCCGATCACATTTACACGTATCGGACAAGTCCCGCTTCAGACCAGCCAACGCACGTTTGCAAGCGTGTCGTGCTCTTTTGGAAGTGTTTACCCAGCACCTGCTGCGTGCTGGGACCCGTTCTGAGCGCAGAGCTCCGGACGTTCGCATGACCTGGGCCGCCCTGCGAGCTGAGTTTGCCAGGAAGACGCGTCGTTTGGCCGAGAGTTCTGACTCCCAGAAAGCCCCATGGCGCGCATTTGGGCGCAAAAACTGCCTCTGCCTGCCTCCTGATTTCCGGAACAGAAACGAGGAAGGCTGAAATGTTTTGTTTTGTTTTGTTTTTGATTTGTTTTTCTTTTTCTTTTTCCTTTTTCTTTCCAGTGCCTTACCTCCCACCTCCAGCCCTGGCAGGTTCTACACAAAAACGCCACTCTCCTTGGAGCCAGGCGGAGACGCAGCCTCAAAGAGGGCAGGAACTCCAGGAAGGGAAGGGGGCGGACCAGAACGGCCCGGGAGGGACCCGGGAAGCGGTGGGAGGTCTGCGCCCCGGAGCCCCGCGCGAGCCTGCCCGGCCTTTGGCACGGGTTTCTCCCCGGCCGCCAGACGGCCGCCCGAGCAAGGGCCGGCCCGACGCGCACCCGGCCTTTTGTGCAAGGGAAACACAAAGGAGAGAAAGAAACACGTCTTCCGTTTTGACGGCGGCGAAGGCCAACAGCTCCAGGATGCCAGGGCCAGCCAGGAACACCCGGAGCCGGGGCGATCACCCTCGGCAGGTCCGCACTCCTTCCTCGGGAAGGGACGGCGATCCGGGGCCGCGCGCTGGTGGGAACCGCGTGGCCGCAGGGGACGCGGCTAGGACGTGCCCGCCGGGCACAGTGCACAAGGACGATCTGGGGGGGGGGCCCTTCTAGAGTCCTATTACCGGCGGGGGGGGGCGACACAGGGAGATGCGTCCAGCGTCGGAGCTCCTCTGAGCTGTAAGATCCTGGGGGGACCCACACCGCTCCCACCTCCCTAGCAGCTCTGGGGAGACGGGAGGACGCGGGGGGGGGGCGGGCAGCCGGGACTTCCCGGAGGTGGGGAGAGAGGACCGCGAGATACCGCCTCAGGGCTCCCCTCCACGAATTACCACCGCATCTCAACTCAGTGACGCAGGGCTGGGGCCCAGGACATTCTTAGGGGCTCCTGGGATGGGACGCGAAGAATAAGCCAGCTGTTCCTCCGTCCCAGGACTC
Organism: Dasyprocta punctata; assembly: GCA_004363535.1. NCBI lineage: Eukaryota > Metazoa > Chordata > Mammalia > Rodentia > Dasyproctidae > Dasyprocta > Dasyprocta punctata. The sequence continues at coordinate 54,065 of RJWM01010287.1, forward strand.
TGCCTTCCAGGCAGCCCCCAAATTTCAGCCGGGCCGCCAACTCCAGCCGTTTAGAGAATATCAGACTAGGCTCTGTCACAGACTGCCTGACAGACAGACGGACACAGGACAGATACAAGTGAGAAGCAACAAAAGAAGGACCGGGACTGGCGGCCACGTGCCGGCGTTAGGACTGACCGGCGGCAGAGGCGCGAGCTCCGGGCGCCCAGCTTCCTCAGCCGCACAGCCGCCGGCCCCACGCCCCAGCCCGTGCCCCGAGGCGCAGCTCTACGCACTTGCTCCCCGCGCAGGACCGGAGCCCCAAAGGCCGAGCCTCACACGCGAGCGCTCCCCCACCCCGAGCTCCCCGCTTGGTCCCTCTGGGTGACAGATTCTGCTAACGGAACGGTTACGGGTCACCCTTGTAGCCGTTAGACGACATATCACCACGCTTCAGTTCTTCGTGTTTTAAATACATATTTAACGGATGGCTGCGGAGCCAGCTGGGAGACACACGGGTTGAAAAATAATGCTCCAGGAGGCACGAGGCTGGGGCAAAGGCTAAAATACCCGCTGGGCTTTCGAGGGAGGGAGGGGGAGAGAGAGAGAGAGGGAGAGGGAGAGGGAGAGGGAGAGGGAGAGAGATATTTAGTAAGGAACTAGAGGCAATAAACTGGGTTTTCCTATTCGCTGGCTTTGTACCTTTGCTACCTAAAGACCAATTACTGTGTGTGTTTGCTCGCTTGGTTGTAGATCTATGTAAGTGTCCCAAAAGATCCTCAACAACTGAAGTGACCAGAGAGGATTGGGGCCGTGTGTGTGTGTGTGTGTGTGTGTGTGTGTGTGTGTGTGTGTAGCTTGCATCTGAGATTTGCATAGGAAATTTATGAACGTCAAAAATGCAGCTCAGGGGAAAGGTTAGGAATTAGAGAGACCAGACAAGCAGCAGCCTCTACCTTACGTGGTCCCAGCGCCGTATTCCAAGCAGAGCTTCATTGTAGGTTTGCTGGAGGCACAGTCGACTTCTCCATCTGTAGAATGGGTGAATGCTAGGTACCTCTGGGCTACATGGGGCCCTATTCCACATTGCTGTTTAACACTTCACGATCAAGGGCTTGTGGGTTTGAAAGGTTGCAAGCAGTATATTGTAACCATGCGCTGCAGGGAAAGATTCAGGGTCGCCCTTCGACTCAGGAGGCGAGCACCCTTTGCTCAGGCCTCAGACATTTCTTTGCAACCCTGGGTTGCCCGACTCCCTTGGCTTGGAGACGGGCCCAAAAATGGTGCAGAAAATAGGATCATCGCCAGAGAAATACGAGGTGGGGGTGTCCAACTCCGGGCACGCCCCCGCTCTCTAGTTAACTGCAGTTACTGTGTGGAAATAATTCGTCCTTGCGCCTACACCTTCCTCAACTTTGTGACAAGTTGTAATTTCTTTCAAAACACGATTCTTATGGCGGGATCTTTCCTTCCCTCCCTGCCTTCTCCCCGCAGGGCCATGCCCCCACCTGAGGGCGCCACCGCCCGCGCGCGGAGCTGCGGCGACCTCGTACACGCGCGCCGAAGGCGCCAAGAAATTGGGGGCTTTGTGCATGGTTATCCGTGACATGTGTGGCCCTAAATGCTCTCACGTGTGGATGAAACTCACGACGAGGAGACAAGCGGCGGCGGGAAACCAAAGACAGAAACAGGTAAAGCTAGGGAGGAGACTACAGCCCGGGCATCTGGGTCGCCAGGGTTATCTGTGATATCCAAAAGGTCCAGCGGCGTTGGGCATCAGGGCAGTTGGTGGAGTCCCCGGTCCACCGCGTCCCCCAGCCTGACTACGCCGTAACCGTAACCGTATTTCTTCAAAAATCTGACCAACTTCCCTCTGCACCTTGGTCAGAGTGCACGGGGTCCTCTCTCCGTCCCCCGCGCGCGTACCCTGCTCCGCCCCCTCGCCTCTCACCTCCCCGGCTCCTCCAGTCCCTCCTCAAGAATTCCGCAAGCGCGGGCGCCCATTGGCTGTGCGCGGGGAGGAGGCGTGTGCGGGCCGCGTTTCATTGAGCGGACTTAGCCGGGATGACATCAGCTTCTCGGCCCCTCCGGCGAGCCCAGCTCATTGGCGCGGCCGCCCCTCCAGGGCACGCACATTGTTCCCCGCCCCCGCCCCGCCACCGCCGGCGGCGTCGCCGCCTACACCGGGCTATAAAAACCCTGGGAGCTCGGAAAGGTGCGGATGCTTATCTAAAACCTGCAGCACTCCAGCGCTGGGCGCCAGGATCTCCACTACGGCTTTGTCGAGCAAGTTCCTAAAATTGAATCCGCAGTAAGTGTCCCCGCCCCCGTCCCCGGCAGCCTCAGCTTAGGTAGCAGGGACAGTCACCCCCACTTCGGCTGCCACCCAAGATGCTCCCCTACAGGGATGCCCGGATCCGCCGCCCCTGCGGGTCAGTCCTCTGGGCCGGCTTCACGTCGCTGGTGCTTCTCATTCTCATCGCAGCATCCCCTTCGCCCAAAGCCAGAAGTCAGGGCGACGACAGCTCCTTCAGCCCAAGTCCCGGCCAGGGGCGAGCGCCCGCGGCCCCAGACGCAGCACCTGGAATCCGGGCCCCGCGCGCGGGCGCTGGGTGCGCGTGTTTGTCACTCGCGGTGTCGATGGAGACAACGGGGATGCGTTTGAGCAACCAAATAAACAGTCTTCCGTGTAGATGTCCACACTCCCCAGAGAGATGCTCTTCCTTGCTCTTCATTTATTCCAGCCCTGGTGACCCAGCCTCCCCATTCTTAAGGGAAGGAACAAAACCTCTAGGATTTCCCTCTCAGATGGTCACTCTGGTTTCCCGATACAACCTGTAGATAAGAGCAGAAGGTGGGTGGCAGGGAAGGAAAAAAGAAGAGTTATGCCGACCTGAGTGCGGCTGGAAGGAGGGACAGAGAGATCAGGGAGGCACTCGCGGAGTGACCGCCACGGTGCCGGGACCTTGCGCTGCGGTGCAGTACGGAGCAGGTTTTCTGTCTCGCTTAAAATCTCTCTCTCTCTCTCTCTCTCTCTCTCTCTCTCTCTCTCTCTCTCTCTCCCTCTCTCCCCCTCTTTCTGACTCTCCGTCTCTCTGGAAGCTCTGAGAGAGCTGGGAGCAAAGACCCTGCCACTAAAGCTGCGATTCTTCCCCGGGGCCATGGACTCGGACGCCAGCCTGGTGTCCAGTCGCCCGTCGTCGCCGGAGCCCGATGACCTGTTTCTGCCGGCCCGGAGCAAGGGCAGTAGCGGCAGCGGCTTCACCGGGGGCACCGTGTCTTCGTCCACGCCGAGCGACTGCCCGCCAGAGCTGAGCGCCGAGCTGCGCGGAGCCATGGGCGCGGCGGGCACGCATCCTGGGGACAAGCTGAGTGGCGGTGGCTTTAAGTCATCCTCGTCCAGTACTTCGTCGTCCACGTCGTCGGCGGCCGCATCATCCACCAAGAAGGACAAGAAGCAGATGACCGAGCCAGAGCTGCAGCAGCTGCGCCTTAAGATCAACAGCCGCGAGCGCAAGCGCATGCACGACCTCAACATCGCCATGGACGGCCTGCGCGAGGTCATGCCGTACGCACACGGCCCGTCCGTGCGCAAGCTCTCCAAGATCGCCACGCTGCTCCTGGCGCGCAACTACATCCTCATGCTCACCAACTCGCTGGAGGAGATGAAGCGACTGGTGAGCGAGATCTACGGCGGCCACCACGCCGGCTTCCACCCCTCGGCCTGCGGAGGCCTGGCGCACTCGGCGCCGCTGCCTGCAGCCACCGCGCACCCCGCCGCAGCCGCTCACGCCGCGCACCACCCGGCCGTGCACCACCCCATCCTGCCGCCCGCCGCTGCAGCCGCCGCCGCCGCCGCCGCTGCCGCCGCGGTGTCCAGCGCCTCGCTGCCGGGCTCCGGGCTGTCGTCCGTGGGCTCCATCCGGCCTCCGCACGGCCTGCTCAAGTCTCCGGCGGCGGCCGCAGCCACCCCTTTAGGCGGCGGCGGCGGGGGCAGCGGCGGCAGCGGTGGCTTCCAGCACTGGGGCGGCATGCCCTGCCCGTGCAACATGTGCCAGGTGCCGCCGCCGCACCACCACGTGTCGGCCATGGGCGCGGGCAGCCTGCCGCGCCTCACCTCCGACGCCAAGTGAGCCCCGGCGCCCGTGCGTTCTGGCGTGCGAGTGCGGCCGGGTGGCCGCGAGGGGGAGGGAGCGAGGACTGCCCGGCGCTGGGGCTCAGGAGCTCGTAACGAGGAGGGGTGCAGGTCCGTGGGGCTGTGGGTGGAGGTTGATGGGGACTCCGGCCCCCCCGGAACCGAGTCTTGGGAAACGCATGGCGCCATGCGGAGTGAGAGGTGCACCCTCTCCAGGACCTTCTTGAGCCCTCTGGCTTTGAACCGCGCTGGTCCGGTGGACACTTTGTTAAAGGGCACCATCTGCCTCCTTCCCTGGAATTTCTCTCCCCGACACCCCCAGGAAGAGTGGAAAACTTGCAGTTTCCCCGCGAACACGGCTTGATTCCCAGACTCAGGCAGTGCTTCGTGGAGGGTGGAGGGCGGGGGACACGTTAGGTCTTCCTCTCCTCTCCTGCCTTCTGTCCTTCCTTCCTGCCTGCCTTCCTGCCTTCCTTCCTTCTAGGCGGGTAGGAGACTCCGGGTCCTGCAGAAGCGACCTCTGGCCTTGGAGGGTCGTCACTGGCCCAGGACCAGGAGCGATGAGTTATTCGCAAGCTGGCCTTGGTAGTACCTAAAGCACTTAGGGTCGTGTCGGATTTCCGGATTTCCCGATCTGGGTACGCCGCACCACCTCAGGACTGTGGCTGCACCTCCGGTCTCTTCTGTTGATTCGGGCGTTTGTTGTTTTCCAATAAATCTGTGGATGTTTCTTTTTTCAACAGTATGAGCAAGCTTTATAGCCGCTCAGGATAGAACCACTTGTGGAATGGAATGATCCAAAACTGCCGCTATGGGGGAGGAAGCAGGTGTTTTTAGGTATTATTTTCAAATAGAAACTACCTTTGCCCCCTTCTTTCCGTCAGGAGCACAAGGTGATCTCGTTTCTTACTCGTTTGGAGACAGTCGTTTTGGTTATTTGACAGCACTAAAAGGAAGTCGATGTGAATATAGTTTGAGGGTTCTGTTGCCTTTTTAATAAGTCTTTCTGGATGTGTAAATATCATATCGAGGATGAGGTAAGTGCGCGATGCTGAGCGGTCTGCTCACGTGGTGACTGCCAGCCCCACCAGAGGGTGAGCTGGTTTTCTCTCGGGTTTCTTTTTGCCACGTTTAACACAAATGGCAAACTCCTCCACGTGCTTCCCGCGTCCCTGCAAGCCGCCGGGCGCTGCCTGCGCTGCAGTCCGAGCTTCGCAGCCCCTGCTGCTGCGTAACTTCCCTCCTATGACCCAGCTGTCCCTTGCAGAGAGTGTATCATCTGTTTTATTTTTGTAAAAAAAAAAAAAAAGAGAAAGAAAGAAAAGTGCTAAATAATATTTATTACTTGTTTGGTTGCAAAAAAAAAAGGAAATAAATGATCAAGTGTTGGGGTTTTAAATAAAACATAAAGTAAGTCGGGCATTTTTTTTCCTCTGTGTGAGTGGATGTTAAAGGATGCGATTCCTTGGGGCAGGATTTGGGGATCATTTTTGTGGTTTTGCCCAGGAGAAAGATTAAAAGAGTTGTTTATCCTGTGCTCGTCAAACCGCTCTTTACGCATGCGCAGGCACATTCTCCGGTGGGGGATTATCACAGTTTGCTTATCACCCGTGCTTTTATTTTCTGGCACCTGGTTGAGAACTTCCTTTCCTTTAGTGAAGACTACTAGTTTGAGGTTGAAAACATCCTTTCGAGAGTGTGGCGCGGGTTGGGCCTGGGGACAGGGCTATGCCTTCGGTTTGGGGTCTGGGTGCTGGGGGATCCTCTTGGCCTGGGTTGAGTTTCTTCTCTACTCACTTCGGGGTGGATTTGCTTGGATTCTGCTGGGAAACAGACGCCTTGAGTGCCATAGGGATGATACATTGGGTGCAAAGTGCAGCAGGAATATTTGATGAGGGACCCAGGAAGCTCTCCTATCCTTTGTGCTTTCAACGGCCTTCTCCCTGCGTCCACCCTGTCCTGAACTGCAAAGTGCCAGGTGCTGGGGACCCTTGGGAAGTGGTGAGGGTCTCCAGTGTAGATGTGGCACTTTGGCCTTTCCTGGGCCTTCTGTCTTCTGGCAGCCACTGGGTTCCTTGCCACCCAGAGCTACAATGCAAATTTAGGATATGGGTCTTAGGACGATTCTGAGTAGAAGTAACAAAAAACTTCGGTTGTCCCATTCAAGGGTAAGGACCAATGCGGCTACAGGCTCTCAGCCTAAGAGCTGGCCCAAGAATGCGCCCCCTGAAACGACAGCCTGGCACGGCTCAGTACCCTGGTTTCCTGGCCTTGCCATGTGCAGCTCTAGTGGCCACCAGCAGCAGACGCTGGAACTTGGGGTGGAGGTTTCTTGTACTGAAACCCCATTTATTGAGTCCAGGCCCTGAGCGCAACCCACATAAGCATCTCTGACTCAGGCCTGAGAGTGTGGGTGCTTGAGCTCAGGGACTGCACTGCCCATAACGGGCAGGCACCCAGAGATCGGGTCCTTTTCACTAAAGGCTAGGAAGGATTTGGAAAGGCAGAGCAGCTGGCAATGCAGGAGAGAGAGAGGGAGCCCAGAGATGCAGAGGCAGATGGAACTCAAGAAAGGACAGGGTGGGGCTCAGTTGTGTTTATTCCGAAATCTCATTTGAAACGTAGTAAACTTGCAGAGTTCGAAACCAGGTCCAGCTCCAGCTGCAGACGCTGTACCAGGGGAGTGTGGGGAGGCTGGAAATCCTACCAGTGGAACTCAGAACCCATAGAGTGGGGATAGGAGACTTGGCTGTGGTGGTGGCTACGTCTCCACAGCAAGCAGGGCCTATGCCTGGACAGACTCTGAGTGTGCATTGGCATAGCACAGCATAGAAGGACGGTGGTTGAAAGGAAATACATCAAGTCTTCCCCTCCATGTGGGTCCCCAAGCTTTCAGCAGCTTTCAGCAATTTCCAGCCACCAGCCAGGCTCAACCCCAGCCAAAGGCGGGCAGGTGGTTCCTTATGTAGGGTGGCCCCGAACTGGTGGGGACAGGGATGGAGCGCTCAGGTCAGCAGCTTGGCTTCCATGTGCCATGAAAGAAAACTTCAAAATGACTTTGACTTGGGTGGGACCTTAATTGGGGGCAGGCTCCCCAATGAAAGAAGGGAAGGGAAAGAGAGGCAGGAAGAAAACTGTCAGCAGCAAGGTGCTTTCTGCCTGGCGCTGACAATCAACATTTGCCCCCCAGGAAGCAGTGGTCGGGAGACTTTTTCCAGTGCTGGGCTCGACTTCCTGTGTGGGCCCAGGACTCTGCCCTCCCCTACCTCTGTCCTCCCTCCTCTCCCAGGTGAGCAGTTGTCACAGGAAAAGTGACTTCCCTGGACTTAGTATTGGAGGACTCCCTATAGGGTTGGGTACCTTTGATGCCCACAGGATTGGAATTCTCCTTCCTAGGGACAGTAAGCAGAGGGTTGAAAAAAAAACTTAAAACCCAATGTGCATTTAGTGGGGGAGCACAACTCAGATGTGGCACAATCCCAGCCAGGCCCTCGCCTCTGATGTGGCTGCAGGACGAAGCCAGGCCCAGGATCTGTGGTGCTCTGGGGCTCCTGCAGCCACCCACACAGGCCCAGCCCTTCTCTTTCCCAGACTGGAACCAGTACAGAGTTCACAGGGCTCTGTTGCATCCTAAAGTCCTCTATATGTTCTCACCGATAAACCTCCCCAGCACTGAATTAGAGCAGAATACACCTAGTGGTCTGAACTCCCTCCACTAAGGAAACCCTTGATGCTGCCTGGATTACCCTGAAGGCCGAGAAGTCCCCCATGCAGTCCACCTCTCATCCCTGCAGAACTTGTGCCAAGTCTCTCTTTGCCACGTAGTACAAGTAGTGGCCATGGGGTCTTTAACAAGGGTGCTACACGGAGAGTTTCAAGATACCTTAGAGGCCACAGATGTCCCCCACCCCACTCCCATGTCCCCACCTACAGACCTGTGAGGGACACCAGAATCAGGCCTGGCTGTTCACAGAGAAAACACCCAGGTCCGCTCTCTCTGGGGGAAAGGGACCCTGAACAGCAGGGTTAGCAAGGTCACTCCTTAGAAGCTACCAGTAGCCTGTCAGAGTCAGGGGGCTACGCTAGGCAGGACAGAACACACACACACACACACACACACACACTTCCCGGTTCTCACCTATTTCGTGCTTCTGGGGAAGGGGTGTAGTAAGAAGCAAATGCAGCAGAGCTGGGAGGAGGGGAGCCTCCACCCACCCACCCAGAGTTCAGGATCTCAGTAAGGAGGCTGGGGTAGGAATCAGCCAATATTTACTGACGGTTAGTGGCTGTGAGGCCTGGCACCTTGTTAAGTGTCAATTCACTGAATTCTCACAGCAAGCTTTTAGGAGGTGTTACTCTGATCCCATTTTACAGGTGAAGAAACTGAGGCACAAACATGGCAAGTGACTGGCCCAGGCGCACAGCCAGAAGATAGAGGCGACAAGGTTGTGATGCAGGAGTGGGCTCCAGAGCCCATATCCAAGAGGTCACCTAGCCCACACCCAGGCGCCCGCTGGGACCCCAGCAGCCTCCTCAGGGGCTTAGCTGCCGACTGGGGAATTCTCGCATCTGGCGCTGCCACCTCCACCCCACACTCCTGCCAGCTTTCAGGGACGCTCTTAGCGCTCCCCCTCGGTGCCTGGACCCCATCTGTCCCCAACGCCCCCATCTGGGGGGCAGGCGGTGGCGAAAGGCTTCGGCAATTAGCGGGCTCGCACGGCGCGCTGCGCGGGTGGAGGAAAGGCGCGAGCAGGTGAGCCGCGGCGCTGCTCGTTAGGGGCCCTCGTTACCGCCCGGACAGCTGCGATCCGGCCACGGCCGGCCTCTCCCAGCCGCACCTCCCAACCGGCTGTGCGTTCCGCGTCTCAGGGGTCCTTCGCGAGGGTTCCAAACTAAACCTCCTGCCGCAAACGGCAGATACCTGCGCCAGCCGTGCTGAACTGAGTGTGAGCGCCTGGGCACCGCTTTACAACCCGCCGAGGTCCCGCACAGGAGCCAGCAGGGTCAGTGGGTCCACGGACTTTCTGCTCCCGGGACCCCAAATCGGCTTGGTCCACCGAGACCACTTGGCAGGGCTCTGGGTTTGGAGGCCGTGCCATTATTTGGGTTCCTCGAGCCGCCGCCTCGCGCTCTCGGGAAGCTGCTTGGGAGACGCCTCGGAACTGCGCGCAGGTGTCCTCTTGGTCCCTTGCTTCCTCGGTCGCACAGGGTGAAGCCAAAGGGGCTGCGGAGGGGCGACCCTGGCTCAGTAGATTGGCCTGCAAGGACCCAGGTGGCGGGAGGGAGCCGCTGCGTCGGACCGCCCCGCCCCTTTGGTGAGACTGCAGGGCCTTGTGGCTTTGGGTCCACCGGTTGAGGGAGGGTGTAGAGTCCCCCATCTCCTGGAGGAGCCGCTTGGGAACTCGCAGAGATCTGATGTTCCTGCGGGGGCCAAACAGCTGCCTGCGGGAGAACCGAGGCCCAGACACGGAGGGGGAATTGCACCCGTGTCCAGTCGCCAGAGTCCGTGCACAGGATCCTGCACCCGGGCTCACAGGCCCGCATTTGCACTCCCAGCCCACCAACACTCATGCTTGCATGGGCGCTGGCTCTGCTGAGCGCTGGGGCAGCTGCGAAGCAGAAGTCCTTGCTTGTGGGCAGCTGGGCTCACCTGAAAGCTGGGAATGTGTCCCATTTCTGGCCTTGCAGTCTTTCCAGACCTGCCTGGCTCTGAGTGCCCCTCTTAGTGGCCAAAGACACGAGGAAACTGTCATAAGCAAGCCTTCCACCTTCAGCCTCAGATCTCCCTGGCCGTAGATTCTTGCCTTGGAGATGGGGCTGGAATGACCTTTCCAAAGCTGTGTGATGTTAGATCTAAGCCTCGGATTCCTCTAAATAGAATGGAGTCAGCAGGGTGATCTCCAGTGCATCCTGTGTAAATCAGACTCTGCCTAGAATATCAGGCCCTCTGGTCTACATGGGAACAGAGGTTCTGGGAGCCCCTAGCTGGCAGGAGGGCGTGGTGCATGAGAACAGGGCTCAGTGTCACCTTGGTGCACAAATGGAACTCAGTAGCTTCCCTTAAAGCAGGTGTAGAC